>PVIY010019645.1:0-45472 GCA_004026745.1 Myrmecophaga tridactyla
CCACATGCAGCAGTAAATCCCAAGGGTTCTCCAAGAATGGGCATTCTCAGCATCAAACAGGGTCTGCTGTCTGTCTGCCCAATATTCCTTCTTTCAAGAGCAGCACCCCCACTTCTTCTGGGCACCCCCAAGTGGTTCAAGTGGAAGCTGTCTGTCATTGCACCCCACCATCAGCTTTAATGCTCATTCTGGGTTTGGGGTTTCATAGGCAGTGAAAACTGTGCCAATTATTTAAACATAAGGGGGAAAAAAATTACTTTATCAGGTACTCAAGAGGTACAATGCCCCGCACTGAATCTTATAAAGCATTTGGAATCCTAAAACAGACCAGCCCAGACCAAATAGGTAGGTGGTAGTAAAGAAAGAACAGCTGATATTTACTGAGTGCTTACTCAATTTAAAGTCAGACACTGCTGTAAGCACGTCTCATGTATTATTTCTTTTAATGCTCACAACCTATGAGTTAATTATTATTAGCCCCATTTCACAGATAAGGAAACCAAGGCATGAAGAATTTTAAAAATTTGCCCAAGACTACTCACATAAATGTTAATGGAGATAACATTTATCTGGCCACAACACAATGTTTGGGAAATAAACCAAACACAAGGAATAACACTTGTGTCAAAGAACCTGGGAAGGAAATTTTTACCTTTCCCCACAAGGTACACAATGGCCTTCAGCGTGAGCCCCAAGCTTCTCCCATATTTCTCACCTCCTCCTTCTCTGCTTCCAGCCTCAGTACAAAAAAAAATACTCTGAAATTTTTTTTAAAAGTATACTATGGGCTTCTACGTCATTTACATTTTTCATGACAGAGCTTCGTGGCTATTAGATCTCCAGCTAATGGCTTCAAATTCCCATTAAGAAGGCTCAGGAACAGCCCCAGAGGGATGCCTCTGAAAACCACTAAAGGAAAGTACTTCACCGTTCCAAACGATAAAGGAGCACTGAGGTCCGTGGGGGTACTAACAGGCAGCTTTTCATACTGGTACTTTATAACAGCTACCTAAAAATTGCTGAACAATCAATAGCATGCACATTCTAGCTTATAACTGCACAAAGGCAAATGGAAGATATGAGAACAAGAGAGAAAGAGACAGAGAGCAAGAGAAATTGAGTGACAGGACCTAAAGTTAAGATCAGAGTAAAAGCACCAAAATAGAGGATTAAGAACCTAAGTTCTAGCCCTGACAAAAATTAAATGTGTAATCATGGCAATAAAACTAGGTATTAAATTTACAACTATATGTAATTGCACTGATAACGACAAAAAAAATTACTGAGCACAGGGTATTTTTCATACTCTAATCTCAACAACAATCTTTGAGGTAGGTACTGCTACTCCCATTTTACAGATAAGAAAACTGAGGTTCACAGAGACTGAGTAAGATGTCCAAGAGTGCAAAGATAGAAACTGACAGATGGGAAGTCCTAGTTCCAAAGCCCAGTCTTCTGCTGGACCACACTGCTGCTCACATGACGGACGAATCAAGGTCATGTGAAGCACAAGGACCATCACAGATACACAGAAATCTCATGTGGACCCCAGGAAGACCTGCTCAGGCCCACGCCAGCCAGCCACAGCCAGTCATTATTCTAGTCTTACTCTCCCTCTGCAGGGACAAGCCAGATTTCTAATCTAATGGACCCATAAAAAATGAAAGCACAAGCAACAAATTAACAAAAGCTTTATTCTGCCTATGGTACTTTCTAGATTACATGTTCATAAAAAGCAGGCATTTGCCTTGGTTTTACCTTAATCACATAGTAAATTCAACAGATACTTTTGATCAAAGAGATTAAAAGAAATTTTTAAAACAAGGCAGAGGGAGGGAAAGTTTAAGCCTTGCCTCCCCCACCCACACACTCTTTGTTAATATGGTAAAAAAAATCTGACAACACAATAGTTGACTGAGTATGAAACATGAAAGGCATCCATTCCTGACTTAATGAGTCAAAGATGCTGGCCCTGACACTCTTAGCATCATTTTGGAAGATTTGGCCAATAATGAGGAGAGAAAAGACTACATACTTGAAAAGACATGACAACTTTAATACATACAATTTGCATGTAAGGATTATTGCCTCTCCCAGCCCCCATCATCAATGCAGAGCATTGGAAAACTTGATTAGAACTAAAAAGAGTTGAGCGCAATGACTAAAAAAAGAAAAAAGTAATCAACAATATAAAGCTCTGAAAAAAAAAAGCTCTTGCAGAATATCATGTAGAATACAATATCATTTATGTCTTCTAATCTGTTATACTTGTAAATATATACATAAATGCCTAGAAAAAGAGCCTATGGATATGAACTAAAATTAACCGTGGTTACTACTTGCACTGATTTGAAATGTTACGTACCCCTGAAAAGCTAGGCTCTTTTATTTCAATCTTGTGGGGGCAGTCTTATCGTGGGTGGGACCTTTTGATTGTTTCCATGGAGATGTGACTCAGCCCATTCAAGATGGGTCTAAATTAGTTTACTGGAGTCCTTAAAAGAACTAACACAGAGAGCAGACACATACGTTTGGAAATGCAGAAAGAAAGGCCACTGGGAGAAGCCAGAAGGACCCCCAGGAGCTGAGAGAGCCATTTCAAAACCAACCCAGGAGAGAAGGGCCAGCAGACGTCACCATGTGACAGAGGAACCTGGATGCCAGCTGCCTTTCCTCCAAGAAGGTATCCTCTGTTCATGCCTTAATCTGGACATTTTCACAGCCTTAGAATTGTAACTTGTAACTTAATAAATCACCTTTATAAGAGCCAGTCCATTTCTGGTATATTGCATTTTGACAGTTTCAGCAAACCGAAACACTACTGGTGTAATGTTTATTATATTCCAGGCCCTGTTTTAATGCTTTAAGAACAATTCTATGATTTCACAGTTGAGCAAACTGAAGCCTAAAGGTTACAGAAGTTGAACGTCCCAAAGCTACTAAATTGCAAAGCTGAGAGTCAATCTCAAGTTACCTGTCTTAGGAACAGGAGGGGAATCTTATGCCAAACCCCCACCTACCTACCCCGAGTCATGGACCGAAAAATAATTCTAAATATTTAGAATGTATTCATGAACTACATGTATAACAATCACAAGAAGAAATAGGCTCCACAATGAGAATAAATAAGAAAAGATAAGGGCCCAAAACTCAGAAAGAAATAAGATTGTTCAGCTAACAACATCTGCCTTCATGAACTTGGGTCACCCACAGAGTTAAAAAAAAAAGCTGAAATCTTTATTCATTCTGTTGCAAATTTACCATTAATGATGCTATCTACACCTGTAATAAACATAAGCCAGATGTGAAGTAAGGTTCTTATCATATGGGGGATTTGCCACCTTTCTCTTTCCTGGGGTAGGGTGAAGGGAGACAGACCTAAGAGATTAAACATAATACATGTCTCACTCAATCACTCAATAACCTAACAGTCTGTAGACGCTAACCACAGGTCTTCCATTCTTTACTAAAAACGGGAAAACAACTAGCAACTACATCTGAGAAGCAGACACCCTTTAGAAATTGCAACATACATATTGAGATTCTTTACCATTCTCAAATGGGAAATTTCTTAATATACTACCTATACCATAAAAGGGCATAAGGGAAAAATCAATGACTCATTACTGTAAACAAAGGCTAACTAAAAGGACTTGACTTAAGATCAGACACCAAATAAAGAGCTTCAATAAGCACTTTAATCTCCGCCTAGAAGGACATTCACGTGAAATCAATCACACTTAGCATCAAACAAACTGGTCATATCTGGATTAAAATATTACTCATATTACAGCACCAATAAGTAATAGGTAATAATAGGCAGAATATTTGTATTAGCAAATCATATGCTTTGACAGCTGAGATCTGAATGAATTACAAAAGTCATGAATTAAAAACGGGTCTAAACTGCTAAAAGAGCACATGCCTACTATACACTCACAAATAACATTTCTAACAGTCAGAATCACCTCCCATGCTAATAAGCCTAAGACTTAACCACAAAGTCACAAGATGTTTTTTAAAAATACAAACAGTAGTCATATTTTTTAATAATGTTTTTAGTAAACGAATATTTTCATGTACACATTTCCAAAAGATATTTGAGATGCTTAATTTCTGAGGGGGAAAATGGCTGGTTTCCTAGTTGCAAAGACAGTCTTTAGGTCTTGTGACATCTAAGAAACAAAACATACACCACGGAAGCAAAAAGAACTTCCTTTTTGCGTTTGTTTAAAGTAGTTGAAGATAGTACAGCTGTGGGCTCTGAGGAAGCGAGAAGTAGATAAGAAAAAAAAGCAGACAATTCTGAGTATCCAAATCAACTAAATGCTAATGTGCACGGTGTGGAAAGCTGAATTTGCCATCCCTCAGTTAATCAGCATTTAAATAATAATGCAAATGGAGAAAGTAGAGGAGTTTTGAGAAATATGTCACTGCATGATAATAATTAGACATGGGATGAATTAGAATCACACAGTAAACCCCTGCAAAAGTTCTTGACAAAAGTGTGTTTTGATCATACTTAAAATAATGAAAGCACCACAGTCAATTTCCAAGAGGCATTTTTGTATGGAACAATAAACTTCACTCTCTCGCCTTTTAAGAAGAATGAAGGAAACAAAGAGACGGATAGGAAGAGAAACACATTTTTCTAAAACATGGTGCTTTGATCTACTTGCTTGACAACCAGAATTACCCGGCCAAAAACTATGGCGACTGGCTTTTACCACAGGAAATGGAATGTATTGGTAAGGCCACCTGTACAGGCAAGCAGACTGCCGGCAGGGAGGTTAAGTAATCGGCTACTTGGCAGCAAAACGAGAACTCAAACTCAGGTCTGGGTTAGCCTAAAGTCCACGTACGTGACAAAAGCCAGACAGCTCATGAGCCTTGAGGACTTAAATTTTCTAATTTAGATACTGTTCACTAAAAAAAGTCAAACACTTTTTTAAAATGAAGAGTTTATTCCTGCTTATAAACATGGCAATGTTACCATGTGAAAAGCATTCTTAGCAAAATATAAAAGTCACTCACTTCTTTCTTCAAAATCGGATACTTGTTTGTTCAGCTATCTTGTTACCGGAGATAAAATTTTTTTTTAAAGAAGCAGTACAAGGAATAAACTGCACAGGTAACTAAAGTGTCACTGTTCAATCACGGAGGATTCAATCCCTATTCTCCTACCAACAAACTGAGTATGAGTTTGGGCAATTTACTTATCCTCTCTAAGCCTGTTTCCTCATCTGTAAAGAATAAAAACAGCTTGCATCCCATAGGCCACACAAAAAATTAAATGAGATGGCATACTTAAAACAAGGCCCAGTGCTTAAGAAGTATTCAAAAAAAAAGGAAAGACTTGTACATAAGCTCAAAAATAGGAAGTCCAGTCCCTTGAGGGATGGGAGAAAAAATATGGAACTATTAAACACAGTTTATATGTTTAATATCAGGGACAACATTAGGGACACCCAAATCATTAGGGACACTCAAATCATTAGGTCAAGCCCTTGATCGTGAAGCTTATATAGGCAGTGAAGAAAAAGCTTAGCCTACTTTTAGGCATGCCTAAGAGTTACTTCTGGAGGACCTCTGTTGTTGCTCAGATGTGGCCTCAGTCTCTCTAGGCCCAACTCTGCAAGTGAAATCATTGTCCTCCCCTCTATGTGGGACATGACTTCCAGAGGTGAAAGTCTCCCTGGCAGCATGGGAGATGACTCCCAGGGATGAGTCTGGCCATGGCACCGTGGGACCAAAAATTTCAGCCTGACCAAAAGGGGAAAAAGAAGTGTAAACTAGTAAAATATCAGTGGCTGAGAGAGTTAAGTTGAGAGGCTACTCTGGAGTTCACTCTTACACAAGCTACAGTTAGATACTGATACCTATCATAACCTGCCAAACCCCAACCAAAAGCATTCCAGCCAATGCTAAAGAACACAGAAGGCAATATTTAAGACTCTACAAAGGTTCCATGCCCTAGGGTAACTTTCCAACCTACAACCTCCAGATAAGTCTTGAAACCTCGAGGGCCCAGCCTCTCCAGAACATCAGCTAGTTCCATCTCCCTACCCCATATTAGTGACAGCCCCTTCCAAGGTGAAAAAGTTAACCCAAATACCCCTAAAGAGTGGAATAGAAAGATCAAAAGTGATGGTGGAGTTATACAGAGACGGTAGGGTTTAACAAATGAATGCTGAATCATTAAACCGATATTTCTTTTAGTCTCCAGAATCTTAGAGCAGCTAGAAAGTAAAAAGCTAAAATTGAGGAATTACAACCCATACCAAACTCTGAAATCTGTTCCACAACTCATTGTGCTGTGCTTTGAAATTTATTGCTTTTTCGTATGTAAGTTGTCTTTCACAAAAAAGAAAAAAAAAGTCGACTGTGATGATAAAAATGTGCATTCCTTCTAGCCTCCTATATTCTAGAGTTGCTAAGAAGGAAAAATCTGAGAGGATGGTATGATAGCCCATGACAAACTCTGGGATCTGTCCTAACTACTTGTTGAACAGTGCTCTGAAAACTACTGCTTTCCTCTTTCTTTGCTTTGTACATATGCTATATTATACAATAAAAACAAAACAAAGCAACAACAACAACAACAAAAAAAAAGAAAACTAGAGGTCCATCTCGATCAAAACTGATTAATTACTGGCCCTTCTGAGTACCAGTAAAGTCTAAGGCCTTATCTAGACACAATTTTCCAATTATGTTAATATAACTGACCTCTTACTAATAGGCATAAAAGAAAACAGGAGTTTTAAAATAGATTAGCAAGGCTTCCTTTGGGTGTCCAGTAGGGAAACGTAACTTCTGAAGCACAATGTGCTTCTACCTAGCCAGTCAGCATTATAACTTAAATTCAGCATGCACTGATCCCAACAGGAAGCCATCCTTTGGCCTTGGCCTCCTCCAGTCTTGGTTTAAAAAAGTGACTTTTCCCCTCTTATGTTAAACAAAAAGACCTAAGCATTTAAATGAGCACAAGCTCTCTTAGAATTAGAGGGGTCATTCTTATCCAATTGTTTCTCTACTGAAGGTAAAGAAAATCTCACCTACCTCACTATTTTGCTGAAAATCACCTTAGCAGAAAAGCAAATTCTTTTCCTCCCCCATGATGGCTATAGCTATGTCTACCAGCTATCCAAAACAAACACAAAACCCAGATATTGTGTGTTATTTGCAAACACCCACAGTAAGCCATAACCAACTTGTCCTCCCGAAGTTCCTTCTATAAACTTTGGGGGTACTTCCTCTTCCATTCACTCCTAACAACTATCATCTCATGTTATTTGAAACTTCATCTCACGAAGACACACCTTCCAAGCAAGAAAGCTCACGATCTCAAGTAAGAGCCACCATTTTCAAGAATATTCAAGAACCCTACCTTGGAGATAATGTAAGGTCCTCCAAGGCTCTTCAATAATCTTAAGGGAAAAATAATGGTTTCTGTATAGAGGGGCTAAAATCAGCGCTTCCCAAACTTTGCTGCACATTGCAATCACCTGGGACCTTAAAAAGAAAAATACTCCCTAGCTCGCACCACCAGAAAAAAACTACTTTATTTTCTTTGTGAAAATCAAAGAATGAAAATTCCTTACAGTTATTGGCTGTGCTTTAATGCATTATTTGAATGTCCCATGGAAGACCCAAAAGACCTAGTGTTATTAAAGTCTCTGATCACAAATGAAAGCGAGGGGTAAGTGGTATGGTATGTATAATCCTTTTTTTCTTTTATTTCTTTTTCTGTTGTCTTTTTATTTCTTTCTCTAAATCAATGCAAATGTTCTAAGAAATGATGGATATGCAACTATGATATTAAGAATTACTGATTATATATGTAGGATGGAATATCTTAATGTTTTGTTTGTTTGTTGTTAATTTTTTTAATTAATAAAAAAAGTCTCTGATCACAAGCCTCTCATTTTTCCAAATTTATTGTGTCCCCAAATACACAGGACAATAGTAATAGTGCCTGTTGCATGCAAATTTAGATATTAGGCGCTATAAGTATTTAAATGTGTTACTGCTATGGCTTTGTATCACTTTCACATCATCAGGAGAAAGAATGCCCACTTCACAGAGAGGAAACTGAAACTCATCAAGAAAAAGTGAAAAAATGTCCATGGTACTCCATGGACTCCATGAACACTAACCTGTTCTTTTACAACTAAGAGTTCTCCCTTCAGCCATCCCTCTACTTCTCCCTGCACACGTTTTCTTATACATGAGCCTCGTACCACTGTTAAAACTGGCCTACACAGATTTCATTACTGTACTCACTCCTGCCCTCCAACAGAAATTTCATAGGGGGGTTTCCTTTTCTAACTCACTGCTCCAGCTTTCTATTGACACCTGGAGAGTGTGTCCCCACCCCATCGCCCAGAATAAATTCAATAAATGGCTACTGAGCATCTGTTTATCCCCAGGCCTGGTGCTAAGGACTGATGCTGGTGAGCAAAAGAAACAGACTCCGGCTTTACGGAGCTCCAGGCTCACAGGAAAACAGACATGGAACAAGCACAGCAATGGCAGAAACCGAGCTTTGAGTGTCTCTTCCATCACGGTGGTCAGATGGAATTCTTAGGCCTGGTTTGGTACAGCAGGCCCTGGACCAGGTGAGTGAAGAGCATTATCCAGACTTAGAATCTCTGCCAACCAAAAACTCAGCATAAACTCGTCACACCGTTCTGTTCAAAGCACACTTCATGAATATTTTATGCATAAAATTAATAAAAATAATACTGCAGATTTTCAGGGTTTTGGTACACGCAGTTTTCATTTCAGCGGTCTAGAAAGAGGAAACACACACACTGCTGTCATCTGTTGAGAGTTCAGTCTTGAGCAGCCGATTCAGCCTTCTCATTACTCGGGAGAAAGTTTGCTTCCTGAGGCACCAGAGAGAGAAGTGAAAAGACAGCTCTTCCTGGCATCTTGAGACTTTTCCTTCTGACCCATGTCCCCAAGGCACCCGAAGATGCAGCTGCTTTCCCCTCACACCCAAGACAAGCAAGAAGAGAAAGACGAGAGGAAGGAAGTGGTCTGAAGGCTCGGTAGAGCTGAAGGGGCAGCGCTCCCCTACCGTACTGCTCGGGAGAGGTCAGCAGCATGGCTCTGCCTCAGGTCACCAGGGACAGGCTCCACCAGTGCTTGGAATCAGGGGGTCCCCACACCTCACACCTGCATGTCAGGCTTCCAACCACCTCCACCACCCAGAACAGAAATGGTTCTGAGGCAAATAAACACCTAAAATACAGCTGGAACTGCAGGCATCCGAGCAAAAATGGCTAACATGCTGCCTGGCCTGTAGAGAGTTTTAAGATTGGAAAAATTTACATACAAATCTCGACATCCAACTGCTCTTGAAATGTTGGATGGTGAGGCAACAGCGGGTCTGTAGTCTCCAGCAGATTCCAAGAGAGGTTTGCTCTGTCCACACAGGGACTGCCCACCGCCCACTGACCTCAGCGCCCACCCTCTTGGCTGCCCTGTGTGCAGCAGGCCACCTCACTAATTTCACCCTCTTGACCACGCCAGGGACCCAAGTCTCTGGGACCAGACGTTAAGTGTCATAATATCTGTATCTTACACTACACTGAACAAAAGTGCAAGTAGCAGAGATCTAACATAGTCAAACATCAAGGTCTTGAGATTCTTCTTTTCACTTCCCTTACAATAGTACCCAAGCCCTGACGCAGAAGCGGCAACGGGGCATGTAGGGGGAGAAAAAGTAAAGAAATAGCACACTCTGGTGGAATCAGTGAAAGCGAGCCACAGCGTGCAGTCCGCCGGCACGGGGACAGCTTCTGCTCCTGCTCCGTCACGGTCAGGTCTAAGCACAGGCAGGTTCAGCCTCCAATGCCCTCACTGCATCCACAACTGCACTTCAGCAGGCTTCCACCAAATACCCATCCTGGTCACCACGCAAATCTTCACCTCGGACCCACACTCCCCCCGTCGGAACAGCTGCTCTCCCCATCCGTGCGGGGATGTGGAGAGGATCTGGTTTCTCCTGAGCAGTTCCAGAGAAAAGGGACACGAGGAAGCAGCTGTCTGACCAGGGGCCCGGACACACCCAGACGCGCCTCCTGGCAAGGGCAAGCCTTAAGCTCACGGCGACTAAGTAGGCTTGTGTTTTTTCTCGTTACCTAGCATGTCTAAGTCCTCACACAGATTTTGAAACTAAAATAAAGGAAGTCCATTTTAAAGACGCTGAGCTCTGTTTCTGAATACCAATCATACCACTTTAAACAACCCCTTACCAGAGAATTAGAAGTTTCATCATCAATTCGATACCAAAAAGGACTACTATTTTTATTTATAATAAATATTTATATTTAATTCACACATGCATGTGCTTTATAATTCTCAGAGTGCTCACACTTCCTATAGGGCAAGTACTCTATGCTCATTTAACAAGTAAGGGCACCACAGCACAGACCCCACGAGTCCCCACAGGCCCCCCTGCTCATGGCCACAGAGCCCATCAGTCGCTCTACTCTGCAACAAATGCACGAATCCCAAATACACAGCGACCCCAGCATTCAGGAAGGCCATCTCTGGTGGAGGCCAGACAGAGATAAAACCCGACCCTATGCACGCAGATACAAACACACCTCGATACAAATAGATGCCAAAAAGACATCACTTTACATTTTAACTTAATGGTAAATATTACAGAAGGGTCTGCCCATTCAATTATTCTTTCAGAAAGATTGTTTTAAAAAAATGATTATATATGTAGAACGGAATGATCAAAATAGGAATGCATGCATTTGTTTGGTGTTTTTTTGATATTTAAAAATACAAAATAAAAAAATTATTAAAAAAAAAAAAGAGGTGACCACTCTGAACTGTGGGTTTAATAAATGTAGTTTTCGTCTTCCTCAGACAGACAGAGCAACCACTCACGTCCAGCATTTCCGGAACGGAATCGACACCCAACTAGCGAAGCAGACACCTCTTCCTAGGACGGTGGGTGGGCGGGAGCCGCTGGGGCCCGAGAGCAGGAGCCCCAGCCCGGGCCCGTGCTGCCCTCTAGTGGCGCACCCGTCCCCAGGTGCTGGGCGGGGACGTCACAGGAGGCTCAGGGCAGCGCCGGACATTTCTCATCTACACTCTCAACTTACGGAAATTCTGAACTCGTAACTCTCAATATCCATGTATTTAATGACAGCTTCTACACACAGCACTGTAAGAAGTAAATTCATTATAAGACTTAGACAGATGGACCTATCTAAACGTGAGGTTTTAAACAGTGAAATCCAGAGGGATTACATCTAATATTCATCTAATCACTCATCTCAAGCACCCCACACTAGAGATAACTGTGCTTTAAAGAAAACCCCACAAATGATGGGATTTTATTCAGAAAGACAATATTATTTCTGCCCTTGACAGGACAAATTACACCCTTATCATATTCTCTCTAGAGTGCTTCTGAGTTACCGTAGGTGAGTGAGACAATAATGGTAAAGCTGGTCAATCACTCATGACAAAGTTATGCAGTCGGGCTAACTGCAAGGCGGGCGTGGTTTTGGCGGATTTGGTAAAATCCTCACCAGGGAACAAGAGCTTTCATTTAACACTTAGTGTGAGATAACTAGCAATCCGAAAGGACCTCTTGAATTTTGAGAATATTTACTTCCCTTCCAGATACCACACTTCTATATATTAAAAAATCTTAGGACCATTGAAGCCTCTTATTAGAAGGAGCCCTTATTACAGACAGAAGGACTTAAAAGTTCCCACCCCAAAAGAGCACAGTAACACTCAAACCTGTCTAATAAGCAAAGAATTATGTAAACATAGTCTGTATGATCTCCTGAAGCATTTCTGAGATTCCCAATGAGTTAGATGCTACACTCAAGTCTGTACCTAACTCAGTGTTCTGAGGTCCTAGCCGGCGGCACATCTTGAGAAGCATGGTGACGGCTCACAAATTATTGCAAAAGTACGAATAATCTGAAACATGTACCAGGCGCACATAAAAGTAGAATAAGGAAAGGTTTTTGGTTGTTTTTGTTGTTTTATCTCATTTCCACATCTGGATTCCCAAAGGCTAGTTTGAAAATCAAAGATTTCAATCAGTTAACTAAGGTATTCCTCAAAAGTAATACTGAGTCTTAAAATTTACCTCTACACTCCAGGTGCCCAGCACAAGCCAGACACGACAGGCTTCTCATTGTGAACGAAGACAAACTTTGTAATTTCCCCCAAATAAAGCTGGGGGTAGGGAATGAAAAAGCTATGTATACAAAGTAATTCACTAAAGAAATAATTTAACACTAATAAAGCTTAAGATAAAAATTGTCTAGGGAGTTTTCTAAGACCATGACCACAAGTATACATCCAGCACTGTCTAATGCGCTGAATATTAAAATATATTCCCCTAAATTAAAGTCAAACAGCGGCATAAAGTCAAATCACCAGAAGAAGGATATTTAGCAAAAAACTAAAATAATGGACAGTGATGGTAAAAGGGGAAAGAAAAATCTTTCCAACCAATATCTCTAGGGAGATCAGCCCAATGGAAGTTTCATTTTAATAATAGTGGATCATGTCCGTTCAACAACATAATGATTTCAGAGTACAGACATCCTCACTTAGTAGAAAAGACTTTACCAGTACTTACTCTATGAGAAAGAAGAATATTTGCTAAGAAAGTAAAAGGTGGGGAAAAGAAAAAGAAAGAACTATTCACTACCTCTTGGTTGTCTTTGTTTTGGTTTGCCCAGAAAATCTTATGATAAAGCGTCTCCATTGAATTACTGGAATCAGTTCGGTCAAAACAGTGACGATCCAAGACTTCCAACGTGTGCAAAACCCGGGTAATGGTCACCCCTAGATACAGAGATTAAGCAAGAGGTTAAAGAGGTCAAGCAAAGTCAGCACAGCTAACAGAAAATGGTCATTATGTAGGGCAGAAGGAATCCATTAAAATTATTCCTTGATACAGAGAATTGCTGCATTCTCAAAAAATCGCTAACAATACCGAAACTGACTTTCTGGACAAACAAGATCAAAAGGACACAAACTGCAGAAAGTCCTCAAGTTTCTGCCCAGGTGGCTCTGTCAGAAGGGTCCTTATTCATATGAAGTCATTTACAAGAATCGGAACATGGCATAAAGTTCAACGTTCAAAAACACTCATTTTTTTTGTCGTGTTCTATACCTGCGGTCGACTCTTGGCACTTGTCAAAGGACCACCGAACTTCCACAGCACGGCCTCTTTGCTTTATCTGCTGTTCCACCTCATAAATCCTTGCCCGAACCTGAAAGATAATTGCTTCTAATTAACTCGTGCTTGGAAAGCCACAGTGGTTGTTTAAATCATGTCAGGTTTTTCCGCCTGAGTAGCATATCCCATGGTGAACTACAGTCTTGACTGCATTGTAGAAAATGCAGCCCGTTGGCCAAGAAGTGCATCTGTAAGCATTTACCAGTGGTGATTCAATACCGGTTTTCAACAATAAATGCTCATAAAAATAAATGCTCACAAATAATTTTTACAAGTGAAATTTTTTTAGGGCACAATTTGGAAAGGTAAAAGTTCTAAAAAAAAAAAAAAAAAAAAAATTCTAAGTCATTCTCCTAGGAGTGAAAACAACTAGAAGTGTTTCTTTAAGTAAACTGCTTGGTAAAAGAGGATCTTATTCTAAATATTAGTGACGATCTTGTGGTTGAAGTTTCATAAGACTTTGACCCAAATAACCAAGTACTAATAAAAGCATGAAGCAATGACTAAATATGACAAACTGCTACGAAGGGATTTGTGGTCATTTATTAGAACCACCACCGTAATTGCTGTCTGGGTAGCGGAAATCTTAGCAAGTATTACCCAGCAACAGGATAAAAAGTAAGGGAGCTACTTCATTGACTTCTGCAGTTCAGAAGGGCTAAATGCTTTCCCAAGGTCACCCAGAAAATTAGGGGGCAGAGATGACAATGATGCCCAAGCATATGAGACGCTAAAACCAGAGCTGGCCCATTATGTCCCAAAGCTGCTCAAGGATGGAAACATCCATCTAACCACATGATAGAAAGCCCACCTGCTGATTGAAAGCTGTATTCCCACCCGACATGGGTAGGCTGGAAGGTGCCACCTGCAGGAGATCCAGAGGCGAACCTGGGTTCGTGCTCTTATTGTCGTTAGTGGAATAATTCCACACCAAGGCACTTGGGCAACAAAGAGTGACAGTCTGGAAATGAAGCCAGAAAATCAAGATATTTAGAGGGAGAAATGTGTAACAACGGGCATAACAGTAAAAATGACACTTTGTTTTTCTATATTATAGTTTCCTGAGTTTAAAATATGGACATCTTGCCCCCCTTCTCAACTTTCCCAAGTGATAAAATGAAACTATGATGGAATTATTATTTTCAAATCCATTTGAAAATACAGCCATTAAGAACTTAGGGAAAATTCCAATTTGTAAGCTGATATTCCAGCACAAGAAATCTAGGAAACTTAATAAAAATGCAGCAAGCATTACTTGAAACAATACTTCTTCATAAAAAGTCTTGCAATTAAAAAAAATGAGTTGCAATTAAAATAAGTAATTTCTTAGATCACAAAATCTCAAAGGGAAATATTTAAAACAAAAATTCTCTCAATATCTTTTATGCAGAGTCTTCACAAATACTGGTGCCATCAGTAAGTAGTTTCATAAATGCTGGGTGGATAGTGACCCTGAACCAGGGATCAGCAAACATTTTCTTTGAGGGGCCAGAGGGTAGGAATTTTAAGCTTTGTGGCTACACATAGTATCTGTTGCATGTTCCGCTTTGTTTTCTTGTTTGTTTTATTTTGACTACCCTTTAAAAATGCAAAAACTGGTCCTAGTTCATGGGCTGGAGTTGGCGTACAGGACCTGGTTTGTCCGAGACACATGCAAACATCTTCATTTTTACTCAAACCAGCTTGCACTAAGATCGCTACATGACCATTTTACACCTCACAGCAACCCCATGGGGTGGGTACTGTTATTCCCTATTTTTTTCAAAGGGGAACATAATTCTTTTTCAAAGAATTACCAGCCCAAGTTTAATTGTGGCACACATGCTCAAAACTACTCTGCTATCCTCCTAGCTCCTAAATGTAGATTAAATATTATACCTCATGTTTAATTAAGCAGTTTCTGCTTAATGTGCTGAACTCTTTCTGGAAGCTTTCTGTCACCGTATCCCTAACCTGGGTAATGAGGTAAGAACTATCATCCCTATTTGCATAAGAGGAAACTGAGATTCAATGACTTAGCGGTATAAAATTGGGTCTGCAAATATTCTAAATAAAGTATATGTCTTAACCATTATGCTATCATGCCATTCAGCAGCAAACGATGTTAGCTTAGAGAATGAACACAATCTTTTTCCTAAAATGCAAAATTAAATATATAAAGCTAAGCTTTGAGGTCTAGAAGACATTTCTGTGAAAACCAGATGGCAGATACAAAGGACATCAAGTCTCCAAAGCACACCGACTCATCTGTCTCCACTGGTCCACATCTGTACTGCCCACGACTGAGTCCATCCCCCATCCATGTTCTCAATTCCAAAACTTCCCATCTCTGGGGCGCTGATCTATCAGACACCCTCCCCTCCTTCCCTCAGGCTCTCCCTCTATGATTTACCCTTAATTTCTAAATAGGCTCAAATAAAACTCCAAGGACCCAGCAACCATCTCTATCTGTTACCCATTCTCTTCTCTTCCTTTCATAGACACAATTCTCAAAAGAACCACTAGCACTATTTCTACCTCCTTCTACATCTGGCTTCTCACTGACAACTCAACTGAAATGGCTCTTAGAAAGATCATCAATGACAACCACGGGGTCCAACCCACGATCCATTTCAGCCATCTTCTCACCAGACTTTCCCAATACATTTGGCACTGCCCACATAGTCCTTTCTTGTTTTTTAGGGGCGGGGGGTGCATGGTCCAGGAATCCAACCTGGGTCTCCAACATGGAAGGCGAGCATTCTATCAGCAAACCACCCGTGCACCTTACACTAACTCCTTTTCATAGCTTGTTGCAGTACCTGGAGAGGCAGTTAGCACAGAGAACTCCTCTGTGGACTTCCCCTCTGGCTATTTCTTAACCACTGGTGTCCTTCAGAGTCCAGGTCCTCTCTTATTACAAACTCTTCAGGTACTCTCATCTCCTCTCAAGGTTCTAACCAGCCACGTGGCCCTGAACAATTCAAATCCACATATCCAGCCAGCTGTCTGCCCTAATCTTCAAAATCAGACATGTAACAACCTCTTAAACATATACATTTGGAGACACCAAGGGGACATTAAACCCAATGCCGTCCATTGATGAATTTATCTAGGCTACTCCAAACTGATTTCTTTTCCGTGTCTCCCTCTCTCTACCTCCATTACCATCCCCAAATCCCCCCTCTACTGTGGCCAAAACAATCCGCACAGCTGACCATGTCACCTCCCTGCACAAAACCCTCCGATAGTATCCCAAGCATAAGCGTCACAAGTAAGTCTTGATTCCCAACAGACTTTATATTATGTTCCATCAATACGCATCCCAACACAAATGACGGGGGCCAGTCCTCTTGGTCTAATCCACGTTCTTCCTTCTGCCATGAACACCCTGTTGACTTGACTTTTTTCTTTTTTCACTTATAAGTAGCTCAGGCCCCTTCCTTCAGAAGGCCTTATAGGAATTCCAGGTTAGACAGCAACTTTCACCATTCAAACCTCTTAGCCCCTTGTCCTTTCATGATTCTGATGTCTCCACAAGATATAAACTCTACTAGACTGGAGACCGTGTCTCCGTGGCCATCTTCCCAAATCCCTTAGCAGGACACATTAAGAACTCAGTAAATGCAAATTCAACCCTGTAAACAGCGGGCTCTTCTAGGGAAGGTCTGTATCTCCCTCCTCGCAGCATCAGCCCAATGCCCTGAATGTTCAAGGGTTACACAAACAACAATGCTTCCAAATGCACAGGGCCTGATAAAGTATTATGATTTTAGAGAAACAGAGAGAGGAGGCAACCAACTCAGGATGTGAAATGAGGAAGCCTAAGGAATGCTGCCTGGAGAAATCGTCTTTCCAGAAGAACAACACAGCAGACTTACTCTGCAGGTTTCCTGAAAGATTTTTTTAATCACTGAACTGCTTAACGGGCCTAATAAAGGTCAACCACAATAAATCTCTCGTAGATGGAAGCAACAAATCTTCTCTAAGCATCATGCAACAAAGGGAAACGAAAGCCTAAAACTTCAAACTACAAATTACTGTGGTGAGGAGAGGTCTCGAGTTGTAACATGAGTGTTGAAGATGCCAGTGCCAACCCCACTGTTTCCGACATTATATTTTAACATAAAAGAACAAGGGCCAAGGACTTACCTGTAACATGCAACTAAGTCCAAAAACCAGGGGACCGTGCTGTGCACAGGAAAGAAAATCTGAGAAGGCCAGCTGCACGGGGCTCATGCCAGAGCCAGGGTTGCCAGGGCTGGGCGCCCCGAGGCTCGAATTGTTTGGTCCGATCATCATGTGGGGCGAATAGGCAGCAAGAAGACTGGGGCTGTCGCTCAACAGCAAGGAGAGGCGGCGGGCACAGAAATAGGCAAGACGACGAGACAGGTAGGCCGACTGAACAAACTCATCTGAATGCTGTGGAGCAGAAGGACATCAGAAGTCAGCTGTGTCTTAAACTACTGAGCAAAAGCACTATTTTCATAAGACTTGTATTTCATTTAAAAAAAGAAACCTTCATAGGTACTGCATAGACCAGCGATATCCTGCAGAGACAAAACGTCAACCAGGTATGTCATTTTAAATTTTCTAGTAGCCACTGAAAAATAAGGAACAGGCAAAATTCAAAGAAGAACATATTTGACTAAGCCCGATATACTCGAAGTACTGTCATTTCAACATGTTGGTAATATAAAAATAGCAATGAGGAATTATCCATTCTTTCACATTAAGCCTGAATTCTGGTGTGTATTCTATACTTAGGGTGTTATCTCAATTCCGACTGGACACATCTCAAGGGCCCAACAGCTGTGCGTGGCCAGTGGCTGCTGCACAGGTACAGACCATCTCAGGGAGGACACACAGGACGCAAGCGTGGTACAGTTGCTGGGGAGGGGAGCGGGTGACGGGGAGAATTACCTTTCACTGGATGCCCTAATTCACACTGCTCAATTAGCGCATGCATGTATTGTCTTCCCAAGAAAATTTTAACTTCTTTAAAATAAATCTTACCTAGGTAACCTGAAGTTTAATAGACCTAACACCAGTCATTAAAACAGGACATTTCCTATTCCCCTTGACTCAAAGAATTTCAAAAAAAACGTAAGAGAGCCTTGTGCCAGTTTAAAACTATTACATACACCAGGAAGGCCATATCTTAATCCTGATCCAATCTTTTGGGGCCAGACCTATTGTTTAGGGTGGGAAACTCTGGATTCTTTCTATGGAGATATGACACACCCAGTTTGTGGGTCTGAGCTTTTGACTAGGAGGAGATGTGACTTGGCCCATTCAAGGCAGGTCTTGATTAGTTTACGGGAGACCTTTAAAAGTGGGGACATTTGGGGGAAACTCAGATGCTTAGAGAACAGAAGTGACAGAGCCAACACATCAGTTCATGACACTGGTCAAATGTACAGACAACCAGGACTGCATCCTTCACAGAAGCTCAGCCCCTGCCAAGAATAGGAAAGTCAGACAGTAAATGCCCCAGGGGTAGATGTCTGAAACCAGAAGCTAAAGACCCCAGCAGATGTCAGTGCCCTGCCTTCCCAGCTGACAAAGGTGTTCTGAACCCACAGGCCTTCCTTGAGTCAAGGTGTCTTTCTCTGGATGCCTTAGTTTGGACAATGTTATGGCCTTAGAACTGGAAACTTGTAACTTACTAAATTCCCTTTTAATAAAATCATTTCATTTCTGGAACAATTGCATTCCAGAAGCTTTAGCAAACCAATTCAAGTCTCTATGTCCTTAAAAGAGATGATTTGTTTTGTTTTCACAAAAATCTGTACAAATAGGGAGGCAGTGTTAAAAGAGCTGTTTGCTTAGCTCTGTGATGGGAGAAATACTATGGTTAAGATTACTTAAAAAGGAAATGCAGATCAAAACCGTGAAAACTTGTTAGAAGCATCATGTGTTGCAGCAAAGACATCTTTTCCTTCCACCTCAAAAGGAAAGTTTGCCTTTTCCACCTCAACTTACCTAACCAATCTTACTGAACCTGTGTCAGGCCCACAAAATGAACTCGCTCAAAGTGGCATGTACTGTACCTGCAGCATTAGTGGTAACAAGAGTTTAAGAAGATCATCATCCATTGGTCTGATTTTTTCTAAAACATCCAGGATCCATGTCAAATACTCATGTTTTTCCAGCATTCCTTCCTTGAATGAATAAAGAAAACTTATGTTAATATATTAAAGAAAAACCAACTAAAATTCACAATAAAGCACCATTATGTCTAAGGACCCGTTACTACTGCTTTTGTTGTTGTAAACCATAGTCTCGCTGATCGTAGTCTAAAATCTAAACAAAACTAAGAAGCAGAGGCTCTTTTGTTTTGATAATCTGCTTTATTTTTAAATTAGATTAATTCCTGTAAGAAAGATAAACCTTCACACTCCCAGGGCAAGTCAAGCCCCTGGCCAAATTTTGGAGGAGTGTAAACTCAAGTTCATGGAAGGAAATGTGGTCAGTAGTGATATTTATAAAGAATAAAAACATCCATGACACAACCATCTGGAAAAGGGGTTGAAAATGCATTAGATCCATGCCCCCTTTAATAGCTTCTTTCAACAACCCTAAAATGAATTTCAGATATGATAACCTACCCACAGCATACAACTTTGAAAATCAATATAACGATCTAAGTGTAATATAAAGAAGAAATGAAAGGAATTTATAATAATGTATAAATGACTACACTAAAAAAAACAAATGTTAAATGCCCACAAGTTTCCATAATGCCCCATAAGGATGGTATAACCCCTGTTGAGACCACCAAACATTCTATAATTATAAACATTTTTAGCCTATTGCTTTCATATAAATATATACAAATTTACATTTTTATGACATTCTAGGCATACAGATATTTGATGTCATATTGCTGTTTTGTGTGGTGATTCACATCATTAAGGAATCGCCATAAACCTGATTTCCAGTGATTACCAAGCAGTCCATCCACAAGACGCTTTCTTGTTTACCCCAGTATGCCCTTGTTTCTGCACATGTATTGACTAAGATCAGTTTCATATTTCAGAATATTGACAGTAAAACACACTGAATTTCTTTTAAAGTTTATTTTCCAATGAGGATCAACACTTAAAGACCTAACGCATTCTGTAAAAGAAAGAGTGGTTTCAAGTATTAATCCTTCCAGAAATATTAAACATGCTAGTAACAAAGGAGAAACACTTTCTCAAAAATGCAGTATAAAGCTGCAGCTCAGTAAAGTTACAAAAGTTCAGGGAAGACCCTGAAGAGCCCCTGTCAAATGCTAACAGAGTTTGAGCTCTTGGGAAAAGTAGCTCACCATCTGAAAAATTATAATTAAGGCTCTCCAGGGGAAATTTATAAATAACATATCCACTCTACTCCTCTTCCTCTCTGACCAAGGCAAGAAGTACTGAAAATCTATGCTAGTAATGCAATTTCAGCTTAATATGCCTCTCCTTCCACCTTGCCAGGAATAAAGATTTAAGCCAATATCAGCACAGGCGCCCTCTTCTGGCCAATATGATCTCCATCCCCTCATGAATGCGAGCTCAGTCTTTCCTTAACGTCCACACCCCTCCCCTAAACACTGGTTGCATTTTAAATTGCAGCTGAACCAAATTAAGATGACCTTTCTTTTTTCTGAACTAAGCTTGAAAAAAAGATGTGCTTTGAAGGAGGCAGCAAAAGCACAAAGATATTTTTGAATAAATATGTCCAATTCGGCAAAACACAAGGTTTAAAAAGATTCCATTTAACAGCGTAATTACAAAGGAATTAAGGGCATTAAATGAACTGATATCACTGAAAGCTGGAGAGAGACATAGGTCGAAGACAATGCTGTCATCTCAGGCAAATATGTCACCTTTAACACAACACAATGTTGGGAAGTGTGAGAATACTTTCCTTGCACGTAGGATTAAATATAATTTAACCCCTAGAAAACCAAACTCCTCTTAAAAGCATTCTGCTTAGTCTCGTGCTTCTTGGAAAAGGTCACCTGGAACATGTGGAACGCCAGCTTTTCATTGTACTTCCACTGCTTCATCGCCTGCTGCACCTCCGCAGGCATAGAGACAGGGTCATCACCCAGGCTGGAGCTCATGTGGTAAAAGTCAGAAATCTTCGACAGCTGCTCTCGAAGATACCTGGTAGCAATTTGTGTCCACTCTGCATGTAAAAATGAAATTACAAGGAAAGAAAAAAAAAACACCATGATCTGAATTTCTGGACACAAGGGGTATAAGGATTACACTCTCTCTCCCCTTTTCTTTTTTTTCACATGGGAAGGCACTGGGAATCGAACCCGGGTCCTCTGGCATGGCAGGCGAGCATTCTTGCCTGCTGAGCCACCGTGGCCCGGCCTCTCCCCTTTTCTGATTATCCTGAGGATGTATTTATAAAACAAAGAGCTATTACATAATAATGATTTTTGCACGCGCAAGCACTGTTCAGAACAACGCGTGCCCTCCACGCCAGGGTCAAGAGGCCCGCCCCGCAGCAGCCAGGGAGAATATGGTCAGCTCTGAGGGAAAGCAGGCAGCTCTCCCTGCATGCATCTGCGACCTTTATCCTAGGAAAAGAAATGCCCACACTCAGATGAGGTCCATCTGGAGGTCTCCATGTTAAACAGCAGTTACGGTAACAAAACTATCAAAGGCACAAGCAGGAAGCAGAACACTGGAGATGAGCGCTTCAAGAAATCTCAATACTATACCCAAACAATTTAAAATCCCCTGAACACAGCTCTCTTAGGGTACGTTCTCCAAGCTCCGATTGAGATTCAAACATACCCAGTGAAGACGTGGTTTCTTCCTATCAATATCTGAAGGCAGACATGCACACGGGCTGGGCGGTGAAAGCACATTCTGACCTTGCCACTGCCCTCTCCCCTGGAGGTGAAGGGACAGGAGCGCAGCTGCCCTGGACAACGCGAACCTTTAGTGCTCTGTAAGTTCTCTCCTCAGCTAACATTCAGCGCCTCAGAGCTCAGTTAGAAGGGTGGCAAGCCAAAAAGTAGGGAGTTGGAGCAGAAAGGGAAAAGGGAGCATTAAAAAAAAAATCACTAAAATTATTCAAAACTGCCTGTCACAGGGGCACAAATTAAATCAGTGTTGCCTCTGGCAACCAAGAGGGATGGGATGCCAACTTTAGCCCATTCTGTGGATAAAAATGTAATAACTGCATGCCCACAGCCAAATGTCCCCAAGGATTAGTGAACCAGCATTTCAAAAGAAACCATCCCATTGGAACATCACAATACAGTGGCGTTTTCCCACTATCTCACATTATTTTCCCGTTATTTTGCTAATAGTGTTCTCCCACCTTCTTATTTTTAAAGGAGCCTAATATGACAAAAGTAAGAGTAGAAACTAAACATGTATGTGTATTTTTTTTATTTTTTATTTTCTAAGTACTGTTAGAATTACCTGACAGCAGTACCTGGAGTTAACTACTGTTAAGTTCTGTTTTAAACCACTTATTCTGGGCGTGCTTTATTCAAAAGTCAAATTCAAATGCACACGTTAAACTCCAGTAATAAATCAGAGCAGATAGCAGATCAACATTCTGTTCCCAGTTTAGTAATTCTTCTGGAAGCACCACTGATAATAGACACTACCATTAAAATTAATCCATTGGCACTAAAAACAAAAGAATCAACCGTCAATGCCATCACCTTTCTCTGTCCCCGTGATGGACTAATGGCTTCACGATACTTAGTCAACAAAATAAAATGACAACCGTACAGACAGGATGAGTTTAGCTTAGTTACAATAAACAAAAACAAAAATAACAAGCATCCAAATCCTAGGTTTTGTATGCCAAGCCTTGCTATTAACTCCCTCTCGGTATGATACTATTCTCAATATCCCCACAGAAAAAGATATGCCTCCAGAGCTAAATATAGCAGACACATACACACACTCCTACTTTGTCGAGGGTTTATTTTCTTTTCAAGATTTTTTTTAATAGAAGAATTTCATATTTATTAGAGAAAAACCGCAATGTGGAAATGAAAAGAAAGTAAAAAACATCTGTCATTTTGCCACCCTGAGAAAATGATTAAATATTCTAGTATATTATCTTTCTAATCCTTTCTTTGTGTGTGCTTGAATGTAAGTAAATACATATCCTCTTAAAAATTGTTGAGTATACTAGTCCACAATCTCAACTTCTTTTGGGAATCCATAAATACAGCCCTCTTCATTCTCTGCTTTAATTAACTATACTTAAGTTGTCACATCAATCAGATTCTTAGATTTGAGACATGAAGATATCACATCAGAGTGAACTGTGATAATTAGGATGCAAAAAAGAAACAAAATTTTCATTAAAAATTGAAAAGGGAAAGTGTAAATGTTCTCCAGCACTGTATTCCTTAGAGTCATTAGGGCTCACTAACACCTCCTGTGCTTAGGGCTGGTCATCCAATGGGAGCAATGGAGAGGAGGGCAGTGCTTTTCAGCCCTGGGTAGAGCTTTAAACAAAACCTGTGCGTCAGGCCCTACCCACACAGACGCCGACGTATTGGCTTGAGCGGGGGCCCAGTTTTGGGTGATAAAAAAGACAAGAGGAATGAATTAAAAATCATAAGGAGGATGGGGAAAAGCAGCTTCAGAGGAAGAGATTATGCAGAAAGCGATAAGCGAGTTTATTATAACCGGTTCTCAATTCAAGCAACTCAAGGACATGGCTGCATCGGCAGTTCATGGATGCGAAACAGAGCTTAACATCCGGGCAGTTTATGAGAAAGTTGACAAATACGAACACTACTGAGACAGGTGTTGGGTCAGGACTGAACAGAACGACTGGTCCTTTTGACAACACTCTCCCAACCAACCCACAACCTCAGAGCCACTAGCCCTTCTTTGTTAACGCCTAACCCCCAAAACAGAAGGCTGACGTGGAAGGGATTTTAGACTCATCCAGTCCACCCCACCATCTGACAGACACAGACGCTGTGAGCTTGCTCAGAATCAACATCTAAACCAACAGTACAAAAACAGGTCCCGCCCTTATGCATGCAAATACAAACACCAATAAGCACACAATCGGTAACAGTAGAGATGCAGCAAGTCACTTAAAGATCTTCCCAGAACTAGAATGCCCAGAGTAGTAACAACAGAGCCAGGAGCTCAGCTGAAGAGGAGTATCCACGCTGGGGACAGCCACAGGGCATGCCCATGGCAGCAAGGCCCAATGAAGAAGGCGCCCCGGCAGCGTGACATCATCAAATCAACTCCAGGTTTTATTTAGTGGTAGTAGTAGAACAAGCTTTGGTATAAGTTGGCAGTGTGTCCAAATCCCAGCTCTGTCGCTTGTTGTTTGCATGTCCTGGTGTTAGATATTTGCCCTCTGCTAAGACTCAATGTCTTCATCTGTAAAATGGGGATGAATAATACATACACACATGCCTCAGAGTTACTAAGTATTAATTACTTCACACAGTTCATGCAACACAGGAAGTGATCAATATTTGGTAGCCATCATCATCATTATCAGGATAAAAAGATTTTAGAGAGGAAACTTAAAGCTAGAAATTGGCTGTCAATGAACAGTGGTCAGCTCTAGACAGTTATGCACTCAACCAGTTTCATGGTTCAAAAACTTCAACAGAGCTGCAGTCCTGAATGAATTAAAGACAAACTCCTAACCTAGGAAATGAAATCCTTTTAAATACCAAACACCATTATTTACTTGCCTATCTGCGAGCTCAAGCTGCTCCCTTCCTGACACCTGTGCTTCGAGTACTTTCTCTAGAATGCCTCCTCCACTCACCTGAATTCACCCACGGAAATTTTTCTGGGCCCAATTCAAGTGCCAGTCTCAACATGTAGTCTACTCTAATCTTTGGACACCACCCCATTACCTAGGCCGTCTCTACCTTCTCTAACAGCCCCTAAGGACATATGTCAGGATTTCCTCCCTCTCTTTTATTTCCATAATATTACACCTTACACTTAGTCAATCTGGAAATATTTCCCAGATAACTACCAAATCAAGGTTCTTCCCAATTATTTCTACCTCCCAAATCTTCAAGCAAACTTCTTGCCTTTATGGTTTAAACTCAAGCATAGGATGCCTAGAAGGTTTCCAACACTGCAATACAGAAAACATCAATTTTCCTCTCTAATATGCTCTATCTTTATTATAATTTAAACTAGAAGGCTGTTAATGTGTTATGAAAGGCCTACGCAAAAGCAAAACTTGTAATTTTTATATAAATTTCAATGTAAATATATACACACATACACATACATATACATATGCATATATACATTTATATATATACCTATTATATATGTATATACAAATATATAATGCCTGTAATTTTGTGAAGGTTTATTTTCCTGGGTATATTCTTTCCTTTTATCAAAGTGAGTGGGAACTCAGTGTGTGAAAAGAAGGCAAGAGAGATTGTTTTTTAAACCCATGACAAACTCTGGGATCTGTCCTATAACTACTTGTTGAAGAGTGCTTTGAAAACTATTGCTTTTTCCTTTCTTTGCTTTGTATATATGCTATATTATTACAATAAAAAAGTTAAAAAAAAAAAAAAAGACTGTTCCAAAGAAAGGACATTTTAAGGTGACAGAATTGATACAGCACTTTAAGTCAAAGATGACAGGCTCCCCAATAGAGAAACCTACTTCCTTAGAAATTCTTCCATAGGCTATACTGCTACAATAAAAAGTTCTTGCCTCTCCACGGTGGGAACAGCCTGCTTCTCAAAACTGCAGGACTTAGAGGATTTAACTAGCTTGATTTTGACACAGATTGAATGGGAAAAAAAGCAACTTCAGTACACATAAGCTGATGCATACTCCATTTCAGAACACTCCATAAAAGCTGAAATATTTTCCACCATTTCCCCTTACATTTTCTGTTTTCCTAATCAAAAGTATCGTTAAAAATAAAAAGACAACCCATTGCATGGGCAGAAATATCTGCAAATCAAATTTCTGATAAGGGATTTGGAACAAGAATATATAGTGAACCACTAAAACTCAAAATTAAAAAGTAATCCAATTTTTTAATTAAAAAAAGATCTGGATAGGCATGTCTCCCAATAAGTACATGAAAAGATACTCAATATCATCAGCCACCAGGAAAATGTAAACCAAAACCACAATGAAATACTACTTCATACCTACTAGGATGGCCGCAATCAAAAAAAACAGTAACAAGCTTTAGCCAGAATGTGGAGGAACTGTAATCCTTATACATTACTGGAGGGAATGTAAAACGGTGCTGTCACTTTGGAAAACATCTGACAACTCCTCAAAATGGTTAAACACCATTACCAGATGACCCAGCAATCTCATTCCTAGGTATGCATCCAAGAGAAATGAAACATATGCCTACACAAAACTTACACACAGTGCTCACGGAAGCATTATTCTCAACAGTCTAAAGGTAGAAATAACCCAAATGTCCATTAACTGATAAACGGATAGATAAAATATGGTAGATCCATGTAATGGAATATTAGTCAGCCATAAAAAGGAATGAAGTACTAAATACATGCTACAACACAGATGAACCTTGAAAACATTAAACTGAACGGATCTAGACACAGAGGACCACCTATTATATGAGTCCATCCATATGAAATTCCAGACAGGAAAATCTAAAGAGACAGAAAGTAGATCAGTGGTTGTTTACGGTGGGAGAGAGACTGGGAAGGAACACAGAGCGGTAAGTAGTGGTTAAGGGATTTATTTTAGGGGTGATGAAAATGCTCTACAACTGTGCTGACGTTTCACCACTCCGTGAGCATAGTAAAATCCACTAAACTGGACACTCTAAAGAGGTGAATTCTATGGTATGTTAATTATCTCAACAAAGCTGTTGTATATATTTTTAAATACATATCTTTTCTTGAGATACTTTTCTACCAATAAGAAACGACCTTCATTTCATGAGTTAAAAGAAAAGACTATCACATACTGACAAAAATCAACCCCCTATGAAATGAAATGATTGCAGGGGAAGAGAGTAGAAACAAGTGCAGCTATGAGTTAATGGATAAATGAGCTTTATTACACTATTCTGTTTATGTATGTTTGAAAGTTCCCATAATAGGAAGCTTTAAAACATTAAACAGGGCAGTACAAGGGTACTTTAGTGGTAGAATTCTTGCCTGCCACGCGGGAGACCCGGGTTCAATTCTTGGCTTGTGCACTTCCCCCCAAAAATAAAAATTCAACAAATGTTGCTGCAATAATGGAATACCCTCATGGAAAAAGAACGAAATGTGAACTCTACCACACAGCATACAAAAAAAAAAAAAAAAGATTAAATATGTTACAGCCTATAAAATGGCTCACAGAAACCCTGGACTCCCCTATTCAGCCACTGCTCACTGGAGGAATGGAAAGGGGGAATCGGCATGGATACAGAATAGCCCAAGTGAAAACTGCTGTCTCAGCACAATAAGCAACTAACAGAGGGAAATGTGTCAGACCAACAGCCAGACTGTCGTGTCCTGCTGTATGATCAGTTATCTCAGTTCTCTCGTGAAGGATGGGAAAAGAGAGAATAAAGAGAGAAGAGCAGAGGAGAAGGGAGGTGACAGCTGTCAGGACACAGTACCGTGTTGTGGTTTAATACATCACTGAAACATGTTTACGTTACGAAAAGATTTTCTTCTTGCACAGTTGCCTACAGAGCATTGGTGTCTGGTGGCAAATACCAAATATCTGTTTTCGTCTGAATAAGTAATTTTATGATTCTATTTTTAACTGGCCATTTCTCTCTGGTTTTATTTCTTGTGCAATGACACTAAGTTTGTTTGGAGATCCAGGTGATAACTCAAGGCAGAATAAAAACCATCGATATTTAGTGGCAAATATTCAATGCCTAATATAAACTAGAAACTCTACTGGGAATTCGGACCCCAAATACAAAGTGAAAGCCATCTCTGCCTGAGGTAATTTACCCTCAAGGCAGGGATGGATGCAGGTAATGAGAGCAGTGAGGTCAGGGCTCTGAGGTGCCAGGGGACACGGAAAGGAAGCAAGGAGGTGTTTTAGCCAAATCTTGAGAGAGAGTACAAAAGAATTCTGCAGACAGAAACAGTGGCATGTGCTTTCCAGGCAATGCAGACAGCAGGAGAAAAAAAGACTCAAGAATCACAAGTAAGGACCAGTCCTCAAATGCCTGTGCACAAAACAGTCAGCAGGGGGCACTGGAGAAGCATGCATACTTAGTTCAGACTCCAGAAACTTGAGATTCTAACAAGCAACCCAGGTGACTCTGACCCAGGTAGGGACGAGCTACGGAGTTTAATCTTTTATGATAAACAATTTAAAAAGCCACTGAAGAGTTTGAAGCAAGGGAGTGACAAGCTCAGAAATCCAAATTAAGATTATCTCTCAGGAAGCTGTAGGGGAGACAAATTGAAAGAAAGATCCAAGTCCAGTGAGGTGGTTTAGGAGGGAACAGAAGAAGGCACAAGCGTGTGACATCTTTCGCAGGTAAAACAGTATAGCAACAGACCTAACGTGGAGATGAAAGGGGGGACAACTGCAGACCTTTGAGCAGGGCGGCCGAGTGGATCACAGTACCAGACGACAAGATGCAGAACGGAGAACGCAGGCTGGGGAAGGCGAGCAGGCGAAGCGGCCGAGTTCAGTTTGCTTGTTTTCCTCATTAGCTCTTTGTTTTAATTAAACTTTTACTTCGAGATAATTACACATTCACATGCAGTTGTAAGAAATAATACAGCGCTCTCCTGTATCCTTTATCAGTGTGCCCCAATCATTTTATAAAACTATATAGTACAGCACCACAACCAGGATATTGGCATTGTTACAATTCACAGATGTTATTCAGGTGTCCCAGTTGTGAGTTCAGTTGTAAGAAGTGGAAGGCGTGAAACATCTATGAGAGGTATTCTTGGGAGAATACGTCACAGGGCATGTGGACGCACGGCTGGGACTCAGCAGAGGCAGGGGAAGTCAGGGGTGTGAGAACTGCAGCCACGCATGGGCATCGCAGGCAGGGGCATGGACACAATGCCTTAGAGGACAGCTTTACGGCGAGAGAAGTGCTCTGCAGGACCACGGTGGCTCAGCGGCAAGAACGCTCAGGACCCGGGTTTGATTCCCGGTGCCTGCCCATGTAAACAAACAAACAAAAAAAAGAAGTGCTCTGCAGACATTCCCGGGGACGGGCAGGTTTGCTCTACTGGGCACCAATACTGGCTGTGCACTCAGTAAGCACCTGGACCTCTGCTAAGCCCCGTGCACGCGTTAATTCACGCGGTGGCGGTGAAGAGCAAGGTTCTAGGGTTAGGTGATTTCTGGGGGGCAGGCAAGTCACTTAGCCTCCAGGTCCCTCAGCTGCTCTGCTGGAAAACAGGGCTGAATGCATACTTAGTCAGTAGGATTAATTTTGAGACTCATATGAGATATAACATTCCTAGGACTATGACTGGCACCAAGTATGTGCCCAGAAGAAACTAAACTTACATGGTTTACAGCACTGGGCAGAAGGACAGGAATTAAGCTGAGATGAAAGGAGGCTGTCTCCAGCCACGACTGGAAGTGGCAGATAAGGGCTGGTGGCTACAGGTAAGTTTGTGTATGTGTATGTCGGGGGCAGGGGAAGGAGTCAGGGAGCCGAGGGAGATGCCAGGGGATGTACTGCATCTCTTCAAGGGGCAGGTGGGTAGGAAGGAAGTTTGAAGAAAGGGTTGAAAGTGTTTCTAGCTGCTGTGAGCAACGGGCACGCTACCTAAGGAACGAATAATATAGTTAAGGAAAGAGGCACAATGTTCCCAAAACGTAAAGGCCATCACAGGGGAATATATAATTTAATTGGGCAATTATGTGACAGTGCATAAAGAATACAGGGTAAACAGAAACTAGAGAGGCCAACAAGGAAGCAGGGGCAGAGGCCTCAGACAGGGAAACAAACAGGGGTCAGGAGGAGACTGTGAAGAGAGGCCACGATACATGAAAAGACTGGCAGGGACAGCTGCTTAGAAACTCCTAATTGCTTTCTGCCCTTTAGGTTGCTGTGTAGTATCTGAGCCCTCCTTGAAAAGAACAGCATTTGACACTCTTAATTTCCCCCTCTTGCTGCAAGTTCTTCAAGTTTCATTTCCATTCTAACGTGAATATGTTTAACTGTTGCACTGGGGATTTTTTTCCACTTGTCCTTTTTTTGCTATCAACTCCATACATGCATCTCAAGCCACGGCGGTGTCAACCACAGAATCCAATTTTAGCCCCTAGAACAAGCATTTCTTATTCAACACATCAATCACACCACCAGCCTCTCCCTACAACTACAATTCTGGGGGGTTCCTCCTAAGAAAGGGACACATACTGAATGAATGTCTACCCCAACAGGCTCAACCCTTTCTCACGGGTATGAGGGAACTATCTGTTTGAAATTAATGTTACATTTATCAAGTGGTAAGTTTCTCAAATCTTCTCAGATTTCTGTATATACCCTGAGTGAGGAACAATCTTGGCCAAGGTGAGATGTTCTTATCCTGGAATCACGGGGACATCATTTTTACAAATATTAAACTGGTGCATTTAATCAACCCCTTAGGACACATCCCCCATAGCCTTCTACATCTGAGAAACAGCCACAGGTTTTACAGCTCTGTTTTAGTTTCTTTCAGTGCTGAAGCAAATACCATACCTGGGTGTAGCTTAAACAAAATGGGAATGTATTTGCTTATGGTTTTGAAGTTAGGAAAAAGCCCACATCAAGGCATCGTCAAGGGGATGCTTTCTTCCCAAAGACTGGCATTCCGGGGCTGGCTGCCCGGGATGCTCGGTCCTCTGATCCTCTGTCACACGGCAATGCACGTGGCACTCTCCTTGTACCTCCCCTCTCTTCCGGGACGTGGATTTCAGCTTCTGGCTGCCCCCTCTGCACGTCGTCTCATCCACCTGAACGTCCTTCTGCTTATAAAGGACTACAGCAGCAGGACTGAGCTCCAACCAGACTGAGAGGAGGCATACCTCACGTGAAGCAACCCCATCAAAGGTTCCTACCTGTGAACAATGGGTTCACGGCCACAGGAATGGGTTAAGTTTAAGATCACGTTTTTCTGGGCTACCTGCGGCTCCAAACCACAACTACAAGCTCCAAGAGAGGAAGGCCACAGCAGGATGGCCCTCACTGGACAACACACTGGGCAACGAGACCAAAGCTTTGCTTCCCTGTGTAACGCAGACACCTCTGTGGGCCGTGAAAGCCGAGCCACAGCGCACGATGTGCCTGATGGGAAGAGGCCTCAAGAGTAAGGGGAATTGTGATTACTGCTCCCTTTATCCAGTGTATGGGCAGATGCGTAAGACTGTATTAAGACAAAAAAGTAAATAACGGGGGCAATAAGGAGTATGGGATGTTTGTTTGAGGTGTTCCTTTTTATTTTTCTTTTTTTTTTTGAAGTAATGAAATTACTCTAAATTTGATTGTGATGATGAATGCAAGACTATATGATGACACTGTGAACCACTGATTTATACTTTGGATGATTAAATGGTGTGTGAATATACCTCAATAAAACTGCATTAAAAAAATAATAATAAAGGGAAAACTCCTGAGGATCGGGTGTAAGAAGGAGAAACAGAGGAGTGACACTGGGAGCCCCAGGACTATTTACACTATTATTATATACATTATTATAGTGGGCAGCATTCCACTACCTTTGCACCTCTCCTAGCTTCTGCTATGGAGTAGGTGAGGGAAAAGCCCCAATCATTTGCAGAGCCTAAATAAACTGACTTTTCTTCTTTCACTTGCATTGGAATTTAATTCCCTAATGAGCTGTGGTTTGAGCAAAGTTTCAACTGTAAATGCAGCACTTAAGTGTTTATTACTTGGGTCCTAAATGCAGTTGCTATAAAGTCTGTACTTATGAACAAGCTGTAAATAGTAAAGAGTCTTTCATTAGGACATGGATACTACACACTACTAGACATCACACGGGCAGGTGTCTGTGTAAAAAAAATAATTCTAGACCAAAAAAAGCTCTAGGATGCCACAAAAATGTTCACACACTACGCACAGAACAGCCAGATCCGTCACCTTCACCAGCAACCTCTCCTCTCGAACTCACCCAGTTTTACTACTCTGGGGACCAAAGACTAAAACAGATGCTATGATATGTTCATTTAATCAAACATTATTTTAGCTGTGTCCCTCTCACAAACACACTCCAACTAATAATTTGTTGACCCTTAGTTTAATGTGTTTTCAATCCCATCAATATATTCTACATATATCCAGAGTCCAAAATAATAGAATACTAAATCTGGCTTTGGAGTCACTTTACACTGGGGATTTCACTTGGAAGATTATACACACACTGTCTGACAATGATTATGAAACTTAATGCACTTTTTTTTTTTAATTAAAAAAAGCTTTCTATTCATCATAGAATTAACATTCCTGTGCATATTGCAAAGAGAAAAGACCTGGGTTTTATAAATAAATCACTAAAAGGTTAAGTAGCTTAGACATTTAAAAGAACAAGGCCACTATACACATGGTATGGAAAAAGCACCAATTTTAAAAAAAAAAAAAAAAAAGAAAGGAATACACATACATCAAAATAATCTCAGAAGACATACAAAAAGTAGACAATTACTGATTCTGAGTCTGGGAGAAAATGAGATGAAGAACAGAGTGGAAGAAACGAGACTTCACTATCCCTTTTTGAACTTTTGTGTTTCGTACCATGGCTATGCATTACCTATTTAAAAAGATTTTAAGACATGCAAGAAGCTGTTTTTTCCCAAAGTTCTTTTGATCATACTTTTAAGCAATAGATCTGCAAGATGCAACACAAATAAAAACTCACTCAACACTGAGTTTTTCAATGCATGCTTCATGCCTACTCCCAATTTCACTCCCCCCACCGTGGTCTCTCAGTTGGCCCTCATTTTGTAGGAGCAACTTGGGTGTTCTACAAAGCCAGCAGGACACAGAAATGAAGCCCAGGATGGCACTCCCTGCTCTTCCATCTCCAGTGGGACACTGGTGAAGTTGTGTTAGAGCCTCTGGATTTTCCCATCCAAACTGGAAAACTGGAGGCACCCAGCTACCCCAGAGAGTTTCAGTGAGGACTGGTCCTAATGAGAACACATGAATCCAGTCTGCAAACTATAAAAGCTAAAACACAGGTTAATTTTAAGGCACAATATCTTCCAACTGTAGACATGCATATATGTACTAATAGTCTTAACAATTTAATCAGGATTCTGATTAATGTTTTATTATATAAGACGATTAATTGACTAATCCAAGCTAAGGTGAACATTTCTCTATCATTCTCTGACTAGAAATAGAGAACACGTTGAATGACAATGGATTCTTCCCAGAAAATGCAGAACTAGACAATTCATGCAAACCCATGAGACAAGAAATGATAGTCATGAAGACTGCAGCGAACAGAACTATAAACTTAGCTGGCTTGTTGAGAGACATTATTTAAAACACCTTAAGTTTTCCCATCTGCCCATTATTCCCTATATCATCACAGTTAATTATACTAATTATATGATTCATTGCTCTCTGTTCTACATATCTTGTTCACACATACACACACACACACAAAGTATCCCCTTAATGACAAAAGGCACAGCACTCAATTGATTAAAAATCCTTCACAGCATCTACACTAATGTTTGGCATGGAAAAGAATCTTAATAAACTTGTTTTTAACTAAACTGCCCCTTGCTCAAGTGAAACTCAGCAAGGCCCCTCAATGTATTTCTCTAAAAATTTCAAAAACAATCATAGGTAGACATTTTCTTTGATTTGACAGCAAAAAACGACTGATCATAAACACACACACACACACACACACCACACAAAACACACATACTCAAACACAGCATTCTAACATGGAACATAAATAAAAAATGTTACCATTTTTATTTTGGAAAAGCTGACATACATTTCAGCATAGGGCAACAATTGTGCAGTTACACTGTAGCACCTTAAACTTGGTTAGAACGTTTTAAAGTCTTCACAAACACTGAAAATTTACATATTCGATTATTAACTGCACAGCTACATACCTATCAAAACTGAAAAAAATCTTCCAATTTTTACAGAGTATCCACTTCATTTTTGTTAAGCTTACAAAAAGAAAATACTATAAACTGAGTACTCAACTGTGAAAAATAAGCTCTTATAATATTATCTAAGAATAACTAAAATTGCAATGCTATGGGAGTAAAATAGTATTCCTTGTATAATCTTCAAATCTTTTTTTATTAGACAATTTTTACAGCAAGATACCTCCCAGAAAAGGTAACAACAAAAATGGAACATAATAATTTAAGACAAGATTAAGCTTAATTTACTTTGTTTATAGCAAAGCTACACTTATATACAGCTCAGTGAGTAAAACAATTCTATGTGAATTATTGTGAATAACAGTAGTCCACCATTCATAAACCTGTCATTTCCCATTCCCCAAAGGCAATTGTTTTCAACTCTATCATGTATTTTGTATCATTTATTTACTTAACTCTAAATAACATGCCTATGGTCCTACTTCTTGACTTTAACTCTAAGCATTATCCACTGACTTTCTCCTACAGAAGGTAAAGCTTCAGCTCTCTTTCACTGATCACTAAGACCTTACTTACATATTTTCCATCCTCCTATTATCCAAACATTCCTTTATAATTTTGAGAAAGTCTACTCCATGTTTATACTATGGAGGAAAATTTGGAAATATTTAACAAAATAAAACATGCGTGTACCAGACATCAGTAAGAATTCATGTTTAGCTCAATATAGCAACACACGGTTATGTATCAAATCATCTACAGATATGCATGTATAAACATGGGTTAATATACACGCATATACATGGGTTAATATACACACATATATTTTCTTGCTCTGTCAACTGAAAGAGCCTAGGTGCAACAGCACTCCAGTGTCAACGAGCACATCAACTGCCCATACCTTGGTTTCTAACACCATTCTCCAATAAAAGGAACCAAGGCTCCTTGGAGAAAGAACAGATTCTAGGACTGGTGCAGCAAATATACAAGATGAGCCTTCTAGTGCCAGAAAGTAAGGTAGTCCTAAAAAGAAAAAAGACACACACAAAGTTGAAGTATGTCAAAGGGGCAAAGGAGCCAAATGCAAGAGCTCCTATGCAAGAGATGGAACCACCTGAGCCACATAATTGAATAAAGCAACATTAGATTATATCCCAAAAAACACACATTCATGAATCCATGCTGATATAAATAAATGACTAATTAAGAGTAGGAGAAGAGACAAATCTTCTAAGCAGAAAAATTCCAAACAATTTATGCAGCTAGTCTGCTCAAAGAGGTGGAGAACAACTCCCCATGCCTGAAGTGTGGGCTGTACGTAGTGACTTCCTTCCAAACAGTACAGTATGCAAAGGGGTAGAGGATAGTAACCTCACTGTGGAGATGCCTGACAAACATTCCTCAGTCAGGTGATCGAGTTCACCATCCAGTCAGACATGTTGACAGTATATGCCCCTGACATGATGAGAATGTACTGCACCTCTGTGGGCTTCCCCTCAACAGTCCAATCTCATCACAGCAAAAAACACAGACAAATTCCAAAGATGAGACCCTACAAAATACCTAACCCAGGACACCTCAAAGCTGTTAAGATCATCAAAAACAAGCAAAATATGAGAAAATGCTACAGCCAAAGAGAAGCCTAAGCAATCTAACAACTAAATGGACCATGGCATCCTGGCTGAGATCCTAAAACAGAAAAAGGACACTAAATTAAAAATCAATTAAAATGTGAATAAGCCATAGACTTTAGCTAATAATAATGTGTCAATATCAGTTAATTATTACAAATGTACCATACTTTTATAACAAATGTACCACACTCATACATTATAAAATTATCGTAAGAGTTAATAACGGGGAAAATGTGTATAGAGGGGTGGGAAGGATACACATGGGAACTCTGCACTAACTTCTCAATCTCTCTATAAAAGTAACCTTTTAATTTAAAGAAATTGTAATGCAATTTCTTTGACTACGCAATCCCACTTCTAGTAATCTACCCAGAAAATATACCTCCACAAATACAAAACACCACACACATAATTTATTAAAACATCACTTACTGGAATAGTATTGGTAATAGCAAAAGATTAGGAACAATGCAATAGTCTATGTGTAAGGTACTGGATGAACAAACTACGGTACATCCACACAATGGAAACTAAACAGCCACAGAAAAAGAATGAAGAATATCTTTGTGTAATAAGGAATAATCTCCAGGACATGTCATTAAGTGGAAAAGACTAGTTACCAAAGAGTACATATGTATATATACAGTAAGATGAAAGGAGAAATAAGATGGTATCTGTATTCAGTTATTTTCATAAAACCAAAAAAATGAAATACTAAGTTAGAAACCAATGAAAAATGGCATTATAGGCTGGGTTGAAGAGAATGGTGTGAAAGGATGGACAGAAGCAAAACTTCTGAATATATCTTCTTCTATAGTTCTGCCATGAACATGTCACCATTTTACATATTCAAAATGTAAAATGGAATCAAAAAGGAAAAGTATCAGATCCTAAAATGGAAAACAAACTGAAATGAGAAACCTCACCAATAGGGAGAAAGAATCATTTTAAGTTAAATGGGATAGATGAATTCTAAAGTGAAAAAGAACTACAGGGTGGTACAATGGTGGCTCAGTGGCAGAGTTCTCACCTGCCAAGCGAGACACCCAGGTTCGATTCCCGGAGCCTGCCCATGCCAAAAAAAAAGAAGTACAAAAAAGCTTTCACACAGTTTTAATGTTTTCAGCAGTACTGGGTTGTAATTCTGAAGCTACGTTTGTAGCAGTTTAAAGCAAATAAGTAAACACATTTGTGTTTAAGAAATAATTTGGTTTTTCATGTAATAAAAATCAGATAAACATAAAACCAAAGAAATTGATTTAAAAATCTTTCATGTTGGGCAGTGTGACGGTAGGTCAGTGGCAGAATTCTCACCTGCCATGCTGGAAACCCAGATTCGATTCCAGGTACCTGCCCATGCAAAAAAAGAAAAGTGAAAAATCTTTCATGTTGAAGAAAAATGTTAACAATAAATCAGAAGTAAAAATATAAACTTGCCACATACATATACATATATATATATGTATATGCACACATATATATACATATGCACACACACACAGGGTCTAGAAGCCATGGCATCCCAGTGGCAATAAATGCACTCAGCATCCATTTCCTGCTTTCTAAACACCATTCACTAGAAAGAAGCGGAATTCCTTAAAGAAATGGCTAAAGCAAGGAAAATACAAGGTGAGCCAGCAAGCAAAGAGGTGCTCTAAGACAAAAAGTCTCATGTCAAAGGGACACAAGAGAACCTTTCAGGTCTCCTGTTGGCCAAATATGAACAAACATCAAAAAGAAAAATGAGCGTTCTTGATTATAAAATATTAATTATCCATAAGCCCATAACAACAAACAAACAAACAAAAAAGAACAGGGAAACTCATTTTTTCTCCACTGAGGTACAATTACAACAATCCTTACTCTGAAAATTGCTAATCAAAGGAAAATAATTTAGCATTTATCTTCCTTTTTAGAAGGAACTATAATTTACGACAGGTGATGAGAGGCCTCTGTTTTTTTTGCACACACACAAAAGAAATGCCAACATCTTGGACTCCCAGTAAAATAACCAATTTGGGCAAGCTTCAATGGATGCTGAAACTCTTGGATGAAAGATGGCTGGGGAGCAGATTGTCCCAAGTGCCAAAGTCTTACCCCACAAAGCCTAATTCCTTTTATGGATAACTTCTTTTACTAGTCAGCCAGTTACTTCGCCAATTAAAACCTACTTTTCACACCTAAGCAAAGCATGAGTTTAAATTAAACTTGTACAAGCATTTCTGTCCAATCTTCAGGGTTACTTTCATAGTGAACAATGCAGATATTTCCTATATGACCAACGAGGTATAAGCAACATTGCAAAAAACGTCGATGCAATCCTGACTTGAAACTAAAACTTGTCTCTGGAACGAAGAAAGTTGGGATGCAATGTCTTCAAGGACCCAAACTGAAAGTAAGCTGGTTGGCTTAGATAAGAAACCAGACTGTCAATTATATGTTTAAAATGGCTTATTTTTTGCAGTCCAAATGGCTCAGTGAATATGTCACGAATTAATTATCCGCTGTGGAAGAAGGGTAGCTGTCTCTTCTTTGTATTTTTCTGGGCGATAAGGAGGGTGGTTCCAAGGGTATATAGTCAACTAAGAAAAGCCTCATCTGACTCAAACCCCCAACCCCACAAAATCGGAGGTGGAACAGAGGAAACCACTTGGAGTAAACAGAGCAGCTCCCAGGACAGCTTAAGCACGAAGCATTTTGAGCTCCTTCTAATCTGTATGCGCCACCTCCCACCCCATGCCTCAAAAAACATCTCATGGGAGTAACAAGGGTAGGTGTAGTTCAGTGTTAGAAGTCTTGCCTGCTGTGCGGGAGACCCGGGTTCGATTTCCAGTCCATGCACTTCCCTACTAAAAAAAAAAGTCAATAAATGGCGCTGCAATACAGGATAATCACATGCAAAAAGAATGAAACGTGATCTCCACAATACAGCATATGAAAAACAATAATAATAATCTCATGCCCGTGATAAGTCTTCTCACTTCTGATCATACTAAGCACCCAAGTAATTTCTAGGCAGAATTAGAGGCACTCATCTTGAAAGCAATTCCATCTCCCTCCTGTTTCTAGAGCACCCTGGGCTTTACTTTTTGCTGTGCCCACTCCCCACAGCACCCAGGAGAACAGGAGCTCTGACCCTCCAGCGGCACCCATGCACAACAAGCCCTGCAGGCTGTACCTTTCCTCCTGGTTATGCCTGTTGCCTCCAGAGGCCCAGACAGTCCATATATACATGCCACCAGCAGCCTCGCCTCACAGGGGGTGGAAAGGACAAACACCTTCTAGTGAGATGGGCCCGGGTGTGAATCCAGCTCCATTTACAAAGGCAAGTTACTTAAATTCTCAGAGGCTCAGTTCCCTCACATGCAAAACAGAATAATTAAATCTATGTTATCAGGCTGTTATAATGATCAGAGATAATGGCTGTAAGGTTCACAGAACAATGCACAAACTCATAGATAAATACTGGCTGGCAGCAATGGTAGCTGTACAGTAGTTATAGCAATAATATAACTAATGCCATTAATAATTTACTGTGGGCCAGGTACTTTAAAGGTATGTATTCATTTCATCCTTAGAGAGTATTGTCATCACCCCCATTTTACAGATGAATAAACTGAGGGAGAGGATTATAATAATATATTATTAATACTATGGAACCTAAGAATCCCACACTCCCCCACTGGTAACTGATGCTCAAGCTGAACTACAATCATGGCATTTCCACAAACAAGCCAAACTATGTAATGACCATGTTTCTTTGCAGACACCATCCTTCTGTCTGAAATGCCCTTCACCACACCCCAACTCTCATCTCTCATTGTCCTGGGAAAATGCCTCTTCTTCAAAAGTATACTGAAGTCACTTCCTCTATGAATCTTTCCGAACATCCCAAGTTTCTTCAATAGCTTATTCCTTGGACTTCCTTTGCATTTTTTTCACTTCAGTGCTACCTCCTCCTTCCTTCTTCAAATATTTGGGGTGCCCCCTATCCCAGTGTTAACACCTAGAGGCCAGTGCCTGCATCCTTCCCCTCTCTGTCCCTGCTGACCAGCACAGTGCCCAGTGAAGACTTCAGAGCCTAGTCTGGATATTTCTGGTGAGGGGCTTTTGTACCCATTTGTACCTCAGTTTCTTCATCTGTGAAATGGAAATAAAGTATCCTCTAACAGAGTACCTGAATAATAAATGAGAAAATCTACAAAATATACCTAGAGCACAACAAACATTTACTAAGGAAAGGGGAGGGGTGCCACTGTATACCAGAGTAATCCTGGTACAGTGCCAGGCCCTGAACTCAGCAGGAGCCAATGGACCTCACACAAGCCAAAAAGAAACCTGTCCACTGGGCAAGGGAATAATGCATCCCTTAGGCTGAAAACCTTCATCCAGTAACTGAGATCCTTAACCCAGTGCACAATCGGACAAGCCGTTTCAACCTAGGGATGCAGTGAACACCGTAATCCTGCTTACCGCAGGGCCTGGGGTTCCAAAGGTTCTCGAGAAGTGCTGTTACAGTTACATCAGTAATGGAAGCATTTCAGTATCTGCTGATACAGCAGTAAGATTTTTCATGGAGAAATGCCTACAAATAAACGTGCAAACCTCTGTTATTTACTATAAAGTCATGGCTCCTAACCTGTTCATTATATAACCTGAGGTGAGTTTTACTATTTTTACTTTTAAGTATTAGCCAGCCTCTTTAAAATGATGTTTATTCTCTGGTAAGCTCAAAACATTTAAGACAGCTAAACATTTTTGTTCTTTTAAAAACAAAACAATTCAACTCTAAAAAAATCTGAAATCAAATATGTATTATCTTGTCGCACCTTCCCTTGAATCTGCAACCATCGATCGACAGCGTTTTTTGAACATTCTGTCTCCCTCTAACCTCCTCTTTCCCCCCAACCCACCGCCAGGTCCTGAAAGACTAAGAATTCAAACCTCTTCCTTCAAGCATCCTTAACTCACCTCTACTCCAAATCTCTGGTTTGGATTTGCCCAAGTCAAATACTTCACTGCCCTCCTCGCTATTACACCGAAACTTCATCAGAAAGCCCAAGCCCATTCCTTTCCCTTTTAGGAACATGCTGTACGTGTCTTTGCTGGCTCCAAGATCCCCAGGGCAGCAACCCATTCCATCTACATTTTAGATCTGTACCTCTCTGCACGATGACAGTGAGGATCTCTGTGCTGCTATGTTTAAAGAAGTGACACAACGGGGCCTGCTTCCTTGTTGCTGTTAGCCCACTTAACTATAGAAAAAACTCCCTTCATTAAAATCCAATAGCTGTGCTTTACAGTTCTGTTCCAACGCTGAATGTGGGAACTGAAAATAAAACATATGTTTCCATTACAAAGGAATAAAAGTCATTTCTACCGAAAACACTTTACAAATCCTAACAACAATCATCAAGACAACGGAAGTCATAAAACCAGCGCCAGAAAACGGTGGCACTCGATAGTCAATGTTGCCCCAAACGTGTTGATGATTTTGTTCACTGTCAAAGTCAGTCCACAGAACCTATTACGACAAGTTACTCTTCTGAAGTGTACACGATTTAATCCAATTCAATACATATATATGTGTGTCCTTGCTTGGCTCTATTGCTTGCTTGGGGTGTGAAACTTGCTACATTATGGCTACGTCTAAAATGCTTCGAAATGTACTGTATAATTTGCTTAAAGAAGCTAAAGAAAGCACTGAAGACTAAGCAAAGAATAATAGGTATCAGATGTAACAGGGTGATGGCAAAGCAAGAACAGATATTTGAAAACATTTGCTTACTTCATTTCAAATGTAATGCTAACGTTGCATTAAAAGAAATACTAGAAATATAAAGAGAGGAACTAGGTATTTACATGGTCCCAGAGTGCCTGCCCCTAAATTCATTTCATTTAAAGGGGAAAAGGGTAACTTAACAGTGAAGGAATCTGATAGAGACCACCTTAACCAAAGGATCAAATTATCACCACCTCTACTGGAACAATATGATTTGGCGTGCTGAGACGTTCACAACATCACTTCCGCGATATTCCCACCAGAAGTACATAACCAGAATCTAATTATGAGGTATTAGACAAATCCAGATTAATGGACATTTTATGAAATAACTGGCCAGTCTCTTTAAAAATATCAACGCCAAGAAAGGCTAATGAACTATTCCAGATTAAAGAAGACTACTAAGATAAGAAAACTAAAGGCAACACAGGTCCGAGGTTGAATCAAAGATGAAAGGACAGGCATCTGGAGAGACTAAGGACTTAAAGCTACCCAGCCACTTAGCAGCCGAGCTCGGGACAAATAAAGCCCAAAGCGCTTCTGAAATGCTAGACCAAAATGGTCAGGGGTGGGCTCCTAAAATTCACATATTTTAAAAATATTTTTATTTTAGCCTAAAGTCTTTTTGTTTTTAGATCAGAACTTACATACTCTATCATGAGAAAAAATCAAGAGGGCATTTGGCCTTCGTGGGTTTAACATTCGCAGCTTTAAATACACATGAATAAACTATAAAGACTCGTGAACTACAATACTATGTAAATAAACTGAGCTAAAAAATAGAATCATGTGGCCTGTGTAGGCGGAGAAAACACAGGCAGTGAGTGAGCCCGAGCAGCCATCCATGGCGACTGTGCATATAAAAATATTTCATATAGGGGAAGTGAGAGTAATTCCTCCTTCCCCCGAAAGCAACTGGTCATCCTGGTAAGGAAACTAATGGGAAAAGTAATGAATTCCAAGGAGTTTTCCACAATATTTTTTAGCCAGAAATTGGAGTTATACTTCTCCCTGTATGGTAGGTGACATCAATATGCTCCTGATGATACATTTATATATGGGATTTCTGAAACCTCTCGGTATATACTCTTTGCAAATAATGAGGGACTATCAGATTTTTTATTTGTCTGAAAAATGAACATGTTCTAAGCTTCATTTAGCAGGATCATTCCTACACGATCATCCTCTTTGGCATTTTTTTGTAAGAGTTAAAATCAGATTAAAGTGAAACCTCAAAGAAAACGCTAACAGGGACAAGTTACAAAAAAGAAATACGAAGAGAACATAAGGATTGGAGGAGTTGTCTCTCCACTGTAGCTGGTAAAACTGGAAGTTTCCAGGATTATGAATCAGAAAATAAAATATATACATGTTTCTACCTCACATAAGCACATATCACATAAATGCTTCAGGCCCAATTCTTCATTATTTTACATTTAAAAGTATTAAACACCTACTATGTGCCAGGTGCTTCCCTAAGCACAGAGATCAAGCACTGAACAAACGTGACAAAGTTTCTTATAGAGCATTCATTGTAGTTGGGAGTAGATGGAAAGAGATGATGAATAAATTTATATAAAATATGACATCAGACTGTGAGCCACTGATTGCCCACCAAGTATGGAATGTTAATACATTAAGAACATTTATACTTTATGTTAATTGGTTTTTGTTTTTTTTTTAACATGGGCAGGCACCGGGATTGGAACCCGAGTCTCCAGCATGGCAGGTGAATACTCTGCCTGCTGAGCCACTGTGGCCTGCCCTGTTAACTGATTTTATTAATAAAATTTTTTTAAAAAACTGAAAATACCCAAAATATATATATATTATAAAATTATACAAAAATTATATATATAGAAATTTTATATATATATATATATAGAAAAAGACATCAGACGATACAAAGAGCACCAAAAAAAGAAAGCAGCAAAAGGAGACAGAGTGATGGGAGACGGTGTTTTGGCTGGAATGGTGGAGAAGGTTTCTCTGAAGGAGTGCTATCTGAGCAGAATGCAGAGGAGTGAGGGGCCGGCTAAAGGGGCATCTGTGGGTGAGAGGGAGAGCAGCACCCACAGGCCAAGGCACCGAGCTCAGAAACTGTGGGGGCCACAGGTGACAACTGGAGGACACACCTGAGTGAGATCAGGAAATCAGCAACGGCACAGGCTGGGCCGGCACAGCAGCAAAGGAAGTAGGGTAAGTTGTCAGATTCTGGTTATATTTTAAAAGTAAAGCTGACACTGCTAAGGGGCTGAACGTAGAGTTTTGAGAGAAGGAAAATAGCCCAGGATGACAATATGGTTTCTGGCCTGACTGATACAGCACTTACTAAGGAAAGGAAGTTGGAGGAAGGAGTGAGTTTAGGGATGGCAAGAAATTGGGATTTTGATTTTATATACATTAGGTTTCAAATGCCTATTAGTCACCAAAGGGGAGGTGGCTAGTAACCAACCGGATGTCCAGGTTGTAGGGGAAAGTATTAATAAATGCAAAATATATTAACAGGAAGAAATACAATATTTGTGTGTGTGTGTGTATATATATATACACACACACATACACAAAGGCTAAAGGAAAGAAATAGCAAGAAGGAAAATATGGGAGGCAGGAAGGAGAGAAAAGTGAACATTTTATTGTATCTACTTCTGCACCATTTGTAAATTTTGTAATGAGTGTACTGCTTCACTAATAAAGAGGGGCATTTCTTTTGTTTCCATGCCAAATAAAAGAATAAGCTTAGGAGGGGAAAAATTAAAGAGAAATAAAGATAATGAAAATCTACAGTGAAAACCACTCAGAGATAAGCACTGCTAACTTTGTAAAGCATCTCCTCCCAGTGTTCCCCAAAGACACTTATGAATATAGCCAATACAGTTTTTTGTTTTTAAAATACAGTTCATTTTTAGGGTGCACGGGTGGTTGTGGTAGAATGCTCACCTCCCATGCAAGAGACCTGGGTTCGATTCCCGGACCATGCACCCAGAGAAAAACACAGTCCATTTTTGTTTATTTGAACACACATTAGAGACTGTTGAATTCAAGGTGGCAGCCACAGAATTCAGAGCACTAATTTTTGTTTACGTTTTCATACTTTTAAAGTGGGTTCCACCCTCCAAGCCATAAGGGACCCCCATTCCCAACCGCTTTACCCCCCAGCTTACTGAACATTTCCACCCCTATTCCTCAGAGCTCTGTAGTTAGGCTGCCCCTGATAAAATCATAAGCATTTTTCCATTTCATAAAAGAACTATCTGCACAATCAACCTTTAAATGGGCATGTTTATATATAATTCTCTATTCACTTTTCTAGTTTAGCATCATTTCTTTTCTAAGGCATATTTAAGCATTACCTCAAGGAGTCACCGTGTAGTCACCAAGAGAAGCAAAGACTGACTAAATATAGTTTCCTCTCAGTTCATTCAACAAATCCCAACCACAGGCCACAGCATTCCGGACACCGAGGATGTAGGTGTGAATAAGGCAAACCCCCTATATTTTAGCATAGGTGGGTGAGTCCAGGGAGGGGAGGAAGGCAATAGACACAAATATATTCTTTTTTTTTGTTTGGCTGGTTTTGGGGGTAGCGGTGCATAGTCTGGGAATCGAACCTAGGTCTCCGCCATGGAAGGAGAGCGTTCTACCACTGAACCACCCGTGCACCCACGAATATATTCTTAAAAAATAATTTTAGACTGTGAAAAGTGCTTTGAGCAAAACAACACAAGAGAACACAGCTGGGAGGAGAGGGGAGAAGGAATGCTTATTTACCAGCCAGGTGGCC
>PVIY010019646.1:0-45467 GCA_004026745.1 Myrmecophaga tridactyla
TATCAAGATCTTTACTTGTGTGAAGACAGAAGAAGATCACTAAGCATATGAAGATGCAGATACAGCCCAGCCTAATGACCAAATTATATCACTGGAGGAGACACAGACATTGGAACAACTAATCAAGAATATTCATATAAATTTACAAAATAAAATCAATGGGATGGCTAATGACATAAAGGAGATCAAGAAGACACTAGAAGAGCATAAAGAAGAATTTGAAAGAATAATCAGAAAAATAGCAGGTATGACAGAGATTAAAGATGCTTAGACCAAATAAAAAATATACTAGAGACACGCAACAGCAGATTTGAAGAGTCAGAAGAAAGAATAAGCAAACTAGATAATAGCACAATTGATTTTTGAACACACAAAAGAGCAAATGACGAAAAGATGGAAAAATCCATCTTTTTCCCTGAGTTGGATCTCAGGGAAATGATGGAAAAAAAACAAAATGTTCAAATATAAGAATCATCAGTGTCCCAGAGGGAGAAAAGAAGAGTAAAGAGAGGAAGAGTATTTGAAGAGATAATGGGGGAAAACTTCTCAACCCTTATGAAGGACTTAAATAGGCAAACCAAAGAACCCAACAAACTCCAAACAGAATAAACTGAAATAGGCCTTCCCCAAGACACATACCAATTAGTCAAATCAAGATACATACTAATCAGTCAAATGTTGAAGAGAAGTAGAAAATCCTGAAAGTGGCAAGGCAAAAACAATCTACAACACACAAAGGAAACCACTGTTCTAGTTTGCTAGCTGCCGGAATGAAATATACCAGAAACGGAATGGCTTTTAACAAGGGGAATTTAATGAGTTGCTAGTTTACAGTTCTAAGGCTGAGAAAATGTCCCAATTAAAACAAGTCTATAGAAATGTCCAATCTAAGGCATCCAGGGAAAGACAGACACTTTGGTTTAAGAAGGCGGATGAAGTTCAGGGTTTCTCTCTCAAGTGAGAAGGCACATGGCAAACACAGTCAGGGTTAGTTGCTCAGCTGGAAGGGCACATGGTGAACATAGCATCATCTGCTAGCTTTCTCTCCTGGCTTCCTGTTTCATGAAGCTCCCCAGGAGGCGTTCTCCTTCTTCATCTCTAAAGGTCACTGGCTGATGGACTCTCTGCTTCTCCTGGCTATGTCATTCTCTGCTTTCTCAGAAATCTCTCACTTCCTCCAAAATGTTTCCTCTTTTATGGGATCCCAGTAAACTAATCAAAACCTACCCAAATGAGTGGAGACATGCCTCCACTTAATCTATCTTAACAATCACTCTTAATCCAAATCACATCTCCAGGGAGATGATCTAATTACAGTTTCAAACATACAATATTGAATAGGGATTAGAAGAAATGGCTGCCTTTACAAAAGGGGATTAGGATTAAAACAGGGTACATACATCATTTCAAACCAGCACGTTCCACCCTCTGGACCCTAAAAAAGACAAACTACAACAACCACATAAGACTGATTTCAGACTACTCAATTGGCACCATTGAGGCGAGAAGGCAGTGGTATGATATATTTAAGATCCTGAAAGAGAAAGACTTCCAGCCAAGAATTCTGAATCCAGCCAAATTGTCCTTCAAAACTTGAGGGAGACATTAAAATTTTCACAGACAAACAAATCCTGAAAGAATTTGTCAACAACAGACTGGCCCTACAAGAAATACTAAAGGGAGTTTTGCCAGCTGAAAAAAAAACAAAACACAACAAAACAGAAGAGTCCAGAAACAGTCCTATACACACTTTTAGTATTGTCAGAATATGTTGGTCTTTTCATTAAATGTTCTGGGTCAATTGGAGAGCCATATGAAAAAAAACTTGGGTCTCGACCCCTACTCACACTATACACAAAAGTCAATTTCAAGTAGATTGTACAAAACAAATTGCTCTGTCAACAATATTGAGTATACCAACTCTGCAAGTGAAATCATTGCCCTCCCCCCTACGTAGACATGACACCCAGGGTGTGAAAGTCTCCCTGGCGACATGGGAGAGGACTCCCCGGGATGAATCCTGTCCTGGCACCATGGGATCAACAATTCCATCCTGACCAAAAGGGGAAAAACAAGTGTAATTAATAAAGTATCAGTGGCAGACAGAGTTCAAATAGAGTCAAGAGGCTACTCTGGTTGCTGTTATGCATGCTTCAGTTAGACACTGCTACCTATCATGACCTGCCCACCCCTAAACAGGACCATTCCAGCCAATCCTAAAGAACACCTGGGGCAATTTATAAGATTCTACAAGGGTTCCAGGCACTAGGGTAACTTTCCAGAAACCTACAACCTCCAGATGCGTCCCTGGTCCAGATAAGTCCTGAAACCTAGAGGGCCCAGCCTCTCCAGAACATCAGATAGTTCCATCTCCCTACCCCAATTAGTAACAGACCCTTCCAACATGAAAAATTTAGAATGGCTATAGCCCAAAAAACCCTAAAGAGAGGAATGGAAAGATCAAAGGTGATGGTGGAGTTATACATAGAAGATGGGATTTAACAAATGAATATAAATGCCAAATCATTAAATTGATATCTCTTTTAGTCTCCAGTATTTTAGAGCAGCTAGAATAAAAACCTAAGATTGTAGAATTGTAACCCATGTCAAACTCTGAAATACGTTCTAGAACTGACTGCGTTGCTGTGCTTTGAAATTTGATAGCTTTTTTTGTATGTATGTTATTTTTCACAAAAAAGAAAAAAGTCAGTTGTGTTGATAAATGCACAGCTAAATGATGAGATTGTGAACCATTGAGTGTACACTTTGGATGATTATATGGTATGTGAATATTTATCAATTAAAAAATAGATAATTTTTAAAAGATCGAAGGAGAAGGTGGAGTTATAACAGAGAAGATAGGATTTAACAAATGAACACGACTGCTGAATCATTATATTGATATTTCTTTTAGTCACCAGTGTCTTGGAGCAGCTAGAAGGAAACCCTATAACTCTGAAATTGGTTCTATAACTAAATGTTGTAGTGTGCTTTGAAATTTATTGCTTTTTTGCATATATGTTATTTTTCATAATAAAAAATAATCAGAAAAAGAATATCGAGTACAATGTTGAATATCAGGAAATGAAAGTAAGCATTCTTATCTTCCTTCTGAGCTTAGGAGGAAAGCATCCAGACTTTCTTCACTGTTTATGGTGCTAGCTGTGGATTTTCATGAATCCCCTTTATGAGATTATGAAATTTCTTTCAAGTCCTAGTGCATTTGTTTTTATCGTGAAAAATGTTGTGTTGTATCAAATGTCTTCTTTCCTGCATCAAATTATCTTTTTTTAAACGATTAATATGGAGTTTTACATTGGTTAATTTCTCTATGTTGACACCCCTGCATTCTTAAGCTAATCCCACTTATTTGTAATATGTAGATCTATTAATATTCTGCTGGATTTGGTTTAATAGTATTTTGTCAAGGATTTTAAATCTATATTCATGAAGGATAATTATCTACAGTTTTGATGCCCTTGTATGGGGTTCATAAAAACACAATGCTGGACTCGTAGAATTACTTAGGAAGTATTCCCTTATCTTTTGCTTCTTAGGAGAGTTTAAGAAGGAGTGGTGCTAATTCCTCTTTAAATATTTCACAGATTTCAATAGTGAAGTCATCTTGTCCTCTACTTTTGTTTGGAGGTTTCAAATTTCTGGCTCATTCTTTGCTTGGTATAATTCTGTTGAGATACTCTATTTCTTCTTGAGTCAGTTTTTGTATTTTGTGTGTTTCTAGGAATGTTTCCATTTCAGCTCAGTTATCGAATTTGTTGGCCAACTGTTTTCAATAGTATCATCTCATGATACTATTCCAGTTTGCTAGCTGCCAGAATGCAAAACACCAGAAACCGGCTGGCTTCCAGTAAAAGGGGATTTATTGATTTAACATATAGTTCATCAGAGGAAAAACAGCTAACTTTCACCTGAAATTCTTTCTTATGTGGGAAGGCACAGGGTGATCTCTGCTGGCCTTCTCTCCAGGCCTCTGGATTCCAACAGCTTTCCCCGGGGTGATTCCTTTCTGCATCTCCAAAGGCCTGGGCTGAGTTGTGAGTGCTGAGATGACGTATGCTGAGCTGCTTGGGCTGTGCTACGTTGAGACTGTCATTTAAGCACCAAATCATTCATTTCAGCAGGTACGCCTCCTAGCCAACTGCAGTTGTAATCAGCAACATATGAGGTTCACATGCCATTGGCTCATGTCCAAAGCAATAGAACTAGGCACTTTCAGCTGGCCAAGTTGACACCTGAATCTAACTACTAAAGATAACTTTAATGACTATAGTCAGTAGTAATATTCATAACTTCATTTTTTATTTTAGTTATTCATGTTTTCTTTCTTCCCTTGTCAGTTTAGCTAAAGGTTTGGAAATTGTATTGGTCTTTTTTAAGTACCAACTTTGGGCTTTGTGATTTTCTTTATTGTTTTTTCTCTTCCCTATTCCATCTGTGTCCACTCTAATCCTTATTATTTCCTTCCTTCTCATAATTCTGGGTTTAGTTTGCTCTTCTTTTTATAGTTACTTCATTGTACAGTTAGGTTTTAAGCTATTGGATTTATCTTCTTCATAAAAGTAATGTTTCCATGTATGAATTTCTCTGCAAGCACTCCCATCATTTCATCCCATAAGTTTTGTGATGTTATGTTATGGTTTCTTTCATCTCAAAATATTTTCTAATTTTCCTTGTGATTTACTTTTTGACCCACTGATTGCTTAAAAATGCATTGTTTATTTTCCACATATTTGTGAATCTCCCTACTTTCCTTCTGTTATTGATATTCAGTTTCATTGCATTATGGTTGGAGAAGATGTTTTGTCTGACTTTAACCTTTTAAAAAATTTTAGACTTGTTTAATGATCAGACATACAGCCTCCCCTGGAGAATATTCCTGTGCTCATGAAAAGCATGTATACTCTGCTGCTGTTACGTGGAGTGCCCAGCACATATATAAAAGGCCTAAACAGTTTATCATGTTTTTCAATCCATTGTCTAAGGATGTGTGCTGGTTTGAAGCTGTCATGTAGCATCAGAAAAGCCATATTCTTTAATCCTCATTCAGTATTGCTGGGTGAGATCTTTTTGATGTTTCCATGAAGATGTGACCCACCCATTGTGGGTGGTAACTTTTGATTAGATGGTTGCCATGGAGATATGTCTCCATCCAGTCAAGGTGGGATTGCTTACTGAAGCCCTTTAAGAGGGAACCATTTCAGTAAAAGCTTGAGAGCCCACACAGCCAGCGACCTGTGGAGATGCAGAAGGAAAATGCCCTTGGGAAAGCCACTGAAGAAGCCTGGAGAGAAAGCTAGTAGACGTCACCAGGTGCCTTCTCAGCTAAAGACAGTTCAGAAGCCAAACACCCCAGCAGAGGCAGCCCCATGACTTCCCAGGGGACAGCTGTTCTGGTCGGCATCAGTCTTTTTGGGTGAAGGTAACCTCTTGTTGGTGCCTTAATTTGGACATTTTCAGCCTTAGAACTGTAAACTTGCAACTTAATAAATTCCCTTTTTAAAAGCAAAAAAAAACTCTCTGTCCCTAGTGACTCAGATGAACCCACCTCAAACACCCAAGTAAAGAGGACATTAAAATATCCTAACTACTGGCAAAACAAGACCAAAAAATAATAATACTGGGGCAAGAAAGACAAGAAGAGAACTTAACAGGGTACTAGAAAGACATTCAATAGCTTTAAGGAAGAGGGCAAGGCTTGCAAATTTTTTACGTTATTCCTTTTGTTTCAATTCTCTAACTTCCTCCTCCTCTTCCTCCTCCTCATCATATATCATTTCACCCTATATTAATATTTGATAATATTTTCAAATGTACTTAAAAATAAGAACATCCACCACTTGAGCACCAAGACCTTGGTTTTTAATTCTATCTCCCAATAAAGTGAACCAGAATTCCTTGGAAAATGGTGGATTCTAGAACTGGAACAGGAAATATACAAGTCTGAAGCATCTTTTAGTACCAGGAAGTAAGGAAGTGGTTAAAAAAGTAGTGAAGGTATATTAAAGGGACTGAAGACCCAAATGAAAGAGCCCCCGATGGTCAAATGTGAGCAACAAAATAAAGTAATATTGGGTTATATGCATATAAACCTTTAATATATAAAGAAAAAATAACGAGTCATTATTGAGATAAATCATTGAGTAAATGAATGGGAGAGAAGACACAAATCTTGCATGCAGAAGAATCCCAAATTGTACCTGCAGCTCTTCCACCCTCAGGCCCACTCCTCAAGTGTGGGCAGCAGGCCGCAGCTTCTTTCCAAAGAAGGGGTCGTGGAAGGAGGCGGGCACCTTTTCAGTGGATGGCCCCGGGGCGCGGCCTCGGCCAGCAGCTCAAGGCAGTCAGCGCAGCCGGGAGGACGAGATCAGCGGCACCCCCAGCTGCCCTCTGCTGACCCCACTGCCCAGGCTCGTCGCAGGGAAGCAATAGAGAAACCACACTGGAGGGGACCCTGACAAAATGCCTGTCCAGGCTCCCCCGACCTCACAAGATCACAAAAATTAAGAGCGGCCTAAGGAGACATGAGGATGGATGGTATGGAACAGAGGACATTCAGCGACCACTAAGGAAATATGGACACGTGGTTGCTGCGCCAGCACCGACACAGGTGGGGAAAGGAGGTCTGAGAACATGGGGACTCTGCACTTTTCTCTTTCAATTTTTATATACATCTAAAACTGTTCTAAAAACCTAGTCTATTGGAAATAAGAGTTCCATCGTTTTTAATTAAAAAATCATTCTTGTGAATCAAGGCTCAACTGGAAGAGTACCTGGCAGGAAGGGGGCTCCCAGAGGAAGCCAGCTGTGCAGGGAAGACCCCAAACCCTGCACGCTCAGACCAGACAAGGGCTCGACCCCCTGCCCGGGGTCGGCCGGGCGTGCTTCTGACGCCAGTGAGGCAGGAGAGGGGGTGGCGGGGGCCACTGGGCACTCAGGAGCCGCTGTGTGGGCTGCGCCCACAGGTCACCTGCAAGCCCCAGGTGGCAGCGGCCACCACACCCACACCTGGGCCCGGATCGGGGCAGCCCTGGGCATGTTCTTCCCGCCGTAAGCTTCACTCCGCTCACCGACAAAACGGGAATAACAAGATGTGGAGACGTGGAGTGTCGATGGCAAGTGATGTTTAAACATTTCACCCCATGTTTGACATTTAGAAAACATTTAATAAATTTAATATATATAAAATAGCTTTACAGTGGCACAATCCTTTCTTCTTCACATATTCCAAACACACAGTATTTTAGGTAAGAAGCTCATTTTACTCTGTATTACTCTGGTTTATCACGAGATAGAGCTTGGATAATCGCAATTCCCTAAAACAGCATATACATTTAACATCAAATAGACCCAGGATTAACTTGGGATAACATCCCTACTACAGAAGTAGTTTAACTACCCTTACTTTCTTTTTTTAATTTATTAATTTAAAAAAATTTAACAAATGAACTAAAATATCAACATATATAATCTGTAATTCACAGTATCATCACTTAGTTGCATATTCATCATTTCTTAGAACATTTGCATCAATTCAGAAAAAGAAATAAAAAGACAACAGAAAAAGAAAACAAACAGAAAAAAGATTATACATACCATACCCCTTACCCCTCGCTTTCATTAGCATTTCATACTAAATTTATTTTAACATTTGTTCCCATTATTTATTTTTATTCCATATGTTCTACTCGTCTGTTGACAAGGTAGATAAAAGGAGCATCAGACACAAGGTTTTCACAATCACACAGTCACATTGTGAAAGCTATATCACTATTCAGTCATCCTCAAGAAACATAGCTACTGGAACACAGCTCTACATTTTCAGGTAGTTCCCTCCAGTCTCTCCATTACATCTTGAATAACAGGTGATATCTATTTAATGTGTAAGAATAACCTCCAGGAAAACCTCTCAACTCTGTTTGGAAACTCTCAACCATTGACACTTTGTCTCCTATTTACTCTTCCCTCTTTTGGTCAAGGTTTTCTCAATCCCTTGATGCTGAGTCTCAGCTCATTCTAGGATTTCTGCCCCATGTTGCCAGGAAGGCCCACACCCCTGGGAGTCATGTCCCATGTAGACAGGGGGAGGGTGGTGAGATTGCTTGTTGTGTTGGCTGGAGAAAGATGTCACATCTGAACAACAAAAGAGACTCTCTTGGGGGTGACTCTTAGGTCTAAATTTTAAGTAGACTTGACCTATCCTTTGTGGGGTTAAGTTTCATAGACTGGGGGCTCAGCCTATGGCTTTGGTTGTCCACACTACTTGTGAGAATACCAAGAATTCAACTTGGGGAAGTTGAATTTCTCTCCATTCTCACCTGCAAATACTTTTCCACTCACTGACTGACTCACTGTGGGATTCATCAGGGCATCACTCTGGACAAACCAACAAAATCTCATGTCCTACCTGAGATTCCAAGTACTTAAGGTGTTCAATCAAACTATCTACATAAGTTATATTAGGAAATGCACTAGTCAAAATATAAATTTTGTAACAAATAAACATTTTTTGCTTTAGTCTCACACATAAGGTGAAATCTTAAAATATTAATTATCATCTATTTTCAGCACCCTGCAGTAATGACATTCCTTTGTTCTTCCTCATGCAAAAACATTTTTAAAATTTGTACATTTAGCCACTATTATTATACACTCTAGGCATTCCTAAATTATACCATCTCAATCTTTAACATCTATCTTTCTTTCTGATTTCATTTATGCCCCCAGCCCTCCTCCCTCTATCATTCTCACATGCAGCTTCATTCAGTGTTTTAACATAATTGTATTACAGTTAGGTAGCATTGTGCTGTCCATTTCTGAGTTTTTATATTCAGTCCTGTTTCACAATCTGTATCCCTTCAGCTCTAATTACCCAATATCTTACCCTATTTCTATCTCCTGGTGGTCTCTGATACCAGTGAAATATTCCAAGTTTATTCACTAATGTCAGTTCATATCAGTGAGACCATACAGTATTTGCTCTTTTGTTTTTGGCTAATCTCACTCAGCATAACGTCCTCGAGGTCCATCCATGTTGTTACATACTTTATAACTTTATTCTGTCTTAAAGCTGCATAATATTCCATCATATGTATAAACCACAGCTTGCTTAGCCACTCTTCTGTTGATGGACATTTTGGCTGTTTCCATCTCTTTGCAATTGTAAATAATGCTGCTATAAACATTGGTGTGCAATGTCCGTTTGTGTCTTTGCCCTTATGTCCTTTGAGTAGATACCCAGCAATGGTATTGCCAGATCATATGGCAGTTCTATATTCAGCTTTTTGAGGAACTGCCAAACTGCCTTCCACAGCGGTTGTACCATTTGACATTCCCATCAACAGTGGATAAGTGTGCCTCTTTCTCCACATCCTCTCCAGCACTTGTCATTTTCTGTTTTGTTGATAATGGTCATTCTGGTGGGTGTGAGATGATATCTCATTGTGGTTTTGATTTGCATTTCTCTAATGGTGAGGGAAGTTGAGCATCTCTTCATGTGCCTTTTGGCCATTTGTATTTCCTCTTGTGAGAAGTGTCTGTTCAAGTCTTTTTCCCATTTTGTAACTGGATTGGCTGTCTTTTTGTTGTTGAGTTGAACAATTTCTTTACAAATTCTGGATACTAGAACTTTATCTGATATATCATTTCCAAATATTGTCTCCCATTGTGTAGGCTGTCTTTTTACTTTCTTGATGAAGTTCTTTGATGCGCAAAAGTGTTTAATTTTGAGGAGTTCCCATTTCTTTCTTTCTTTCTTCAGTGCTCTTGCTTTGGGTGTAAGGTCTATAAAACTACCTCCCAGTATAAGATTTATAAGATATTTCCCTACATTTTCTTCTAACTGTTTTATGGTCTTAGACCTAATGTTTAGGTCTTTGATTCATTTTGAGTTAACTTTCCTATAGGGTGTGAGATGTGGGTCCTCTTTCATTCTTTTGCATATATGGATATCCAGTTCTCTAGGCACCATTTATCGAAGAGACTGTTCTGACCCATGTGAATTGGCTTGACTGCCTTATCAAAGATCAGTTGTCCATAATAGATGAGAGGGTCTATATCTGAACACTGTATTCGATTCCACTGAACTACCCTTACTTTTAAGTTTGTACTTGGAGAAGAACTTTCATCATCATTTTGTTTCTAAAATACAACGTTTTCTGCACAGGCAGGCCAAGTCACTGGTGAAGTGAGAAGGGGCAGCCAGCCTTGATGCCCACTTTTAACCCCTCAGCACCTCGAAGCAAACTCCACCTTGCTTTTGGCTAACTAAACACTTGAATTCATACTTGGCTTACAGAAATAAAATATGACTTCTCCAATTTTAATAGTCCACTGTTTATGATTTGGAACACTGTATAAACACCTTATTGAACTTCAGGTGCTATTGACAGCTGTCTCTGTTTCTTCTCTGCTGACTTCCTTGGATGTAAGCATCACTCCTTCCCAGCCTTGAGGACAGCGTTTCCCACACTTCTGTGCAGCAACCAAGACGGGACGCTGCAGATTCCCAGGCCCTGCACACTCAGGCATCTCCTGAAACCCTGGATGCTGAACTAAGTAAGGCCTGCCCTCCCTTCACAGGTCACACATAAAACGATTCGGGAAGACAGGACCCGCGGTAAATGAAAAGCTACGCAGCACAGTGGGGCCACCTTGGAGTCAAATAAGAGTGGGGATGTATTTTCAGTTCATGGGGGGATGGGGTTGGGGGGGCGGCACGATTTGGGGGGAAGCAGAGGACCGGCAGGCTGCGGGATGAAGAGGCTTTGGGGAGGCTGAGGATGCAGGGAGTGCATTTCCTGGTGGGGAAACCGAGTAGCAGCCTCCGGGGCTGGGCCGCCCCCACCTCGCACCGGGCCCCACTGCCGCCAGCCACCCCCCTCCCCACCTCCCCCGTCCCCCCAGCTGTCCCCAGGGCTGCGGCCATTGGAACGGCCTTTCCACCCTCTGGTGTCTCCTAAGACCCTTCCTCCTGGACCCGGTGGCCTCCACAGTGGTCTTCTCAGAGGACAGCGGCCTCCATCCGTGCCTTCCGGTCCCTGGTCACCACCTGCACAATCTCGCCTTTGAAGTTCTAAAGTTTTGAGACCTTTATGCATTTCATTTACTTACTGCTCTTTTTCTGTCTCCTGCCCATTCAGTGTAAGCTTAAGGTCAAATATGATAGCTTTCAATATTCTTAAATTCCACTCTCACCAGTTAAGCTAAATAATAAAGAAAATTACAAAATAAACCTGTAGCTCTCAATTCAATCACAAGGTGATTTTTCTCCCAGATAAACTTTACGAATTCCTCACTTTTGGAAATTCCCCCTGCCTTTTGTTTAGCTGATCCCAAGGTCTGCAGCGGGGCCACCGCTGTGCCCAGCGCCCGAACATGCATCACCCGGAGAGATGGCCCCTCCAGAGGCGCACGGCGAGCTCAGTCACAGCATCCGGTCCGAGATTGGGGGCAGGCACCACGGCGGGTGCCCTGCAGGGGACAGACCCACACGAGGGTGGCGGGAAGGGGCCCGAGGGCATGTGCAGGCAAAGCCCGGCCCAGGCCGCAGCGGGGCTGCCGGCAGGGGGCCCTGGAACCAACCCCGCCGACCGCTGACCCAACAAAAGAATCACCCTGCTCCACACCTGCAAGTGCGCGACAGCTTGGGCGGAAACGCTGGAGACGCACAAAACTTTTCAAGCAGTGAAAAACTGAAGGGTTTTTAGTGCTATCTGTCCCAATCGCATCCTGAGATCCAGAGGAACGTTCTATAAAGTGTCATGTATGTGCCCCTGCGCTTATCAACCCGAGGGCGCGTAACTTGGTGAGGGCTGGAGCGCTGTTCCCCGAGGGTTCCTGTCAGAAAGGGAACAGCGCAGGCGGCCAGGGGAAGCGGGCGTGATGCTCATTGATCTTATTCTCTCGTACTTCCAGAAAATACAGCACCGACACGAGGCCCTTTTCGCAGGAAGCACTCCACAAATATCTGTGCAATGACCCATAAATGAAAAAAGAAACCGACGAGCTTCGCCAGGGCCCCGCATGCCTCTCACACAACGCTACTTAAGTGCAAGCTCAGCATTCCACGCCCCAGCCTGCGCCGCCCCCCACGCACGGGACTCTGAGCGCACGACCGTCCCTTCCACGCTGCAGGCCAGGCGCAGCTCGCCCCCCGGAAAATCCACGTAAGCTCTGTGGTTTTCCTCGGGGATTCAGGAGCCTGCCAGGCTGCCTCCGACCTGCAAGTGCTGCGCGCTCGGAACTCACACTGCGCGGCCGCCGAACCTTTCCCTAAACGTTTCAAACCAGCCCCTGCGGGCCTGAAAACCCGCGGGGCAGACCCGCGTCTGGCCGGCGGTCCTCCAGTCTTCCCGGAACGCCACCTTGTTTCTGGGGACCCCGCGGTGTGGAGGGGTGACCGCGCTGAGAGGAGCCCCAGGCCCGGCACGTACGCGTCTGTCCTCGGCCCCGCTGGCCAGGCGCCGTCCACACGGGCTGAGCGCAACCCCACAGGGGCAGCTGCGCTGCACGGGGGCCTCGAAGCGGCGCGCACACCTGCGGGGAGAGAGCAGAGGTGGGCGCTGGTCAGAAAAGGAACTGACTGCGAAAGAACACTTTCAGGGTTCATCTCTACGAATTCATTGTTACGAATTTTCAATGCTAAGCAGGTTATTCTGGGAATTTTAAAAAGTAATTACGTTTTAAAGTAATAAATTCACAAAGACAAAATTAGCCACGAATGAACTTCTTATATATCAAGATTATTAAATGATAAATTATTCTGGAGACCTTTAAAAGTAATGTTTAAAAAAACATTTTTTAAATTTCACAATCAACTATTGATAAGGTGATGTAGAACGTTCCTCTATTCTGAAGCCAGCAGGGAGCGATGCTAACACCTGGGCAGGCAAGCAGCGGCTCCCTAAGGAAGCAGGGCTCCAGCATCACCACCCCACGGACCCAGTCCGGTCCCTGCTCACGGGAACCACTCAGGGAAGTTCACACTCACTCCACTGATTTAAAAGAAGAGAAACACACCAACTGTATCCTCGCGTATGTGCTTGTGCTGTCCGTACACAACATATACTCAAACACACATACACATATATAAATCATGACGCTTTATTCTACATATTATATATTTAGTGATTGCTTACCATAATACAATTAGCAGAATATATATATATATACATACATACATACATATATATATACATACACACACATATATAAATATATAAATATTGTTGTTTCAACAAATGACCACCACAGAAAAGTATTTTGGTGTATAGCCCCTAGTTTTTCTCTGCATGTATAGAGGTGTTTCTGATTCTGACTCATTCTCTGCGTACAGCTGATACCCATCTACATTCACCTCACAATCCATCATGAGCATACCCTTCACTCCCAAAGATATTTCTCAAGCACAGAGCAAAGGGGAGCAGAGGTGGGGCAGGGGGCCGAACGCCTCCACGCATGTCACCTCTGCTGAGTCACCAGCCTCTCCAAACCTCATTTTCCTTATTTATAAATGGGCCATGTATGAATTCATACACAGAAGTTTTCAGAACAGTGCTGCCATATATGTGCTGTGTAAGTGTCTATAAAATAAACAGCATTTTAATGGCAATTTCCACAATGAAGTGTATCACCATTTATTTAAAGAATAATCTATCACTGAATGTTTAGTTGCCAACTCTTAGTTTTATAAACACTGCCACTCTAAACCCTCATGTTTCCTTGAAATAAATGGTTAGAATTGGAATTAGTCTAAAGTTCATGACAAACTAAGAGAAAAACAAAGCAGAAAAAGGAGTGAGGAGTGGTGATTTATGAGGAAGTCAGTTTACAGTTTGCATTTTTTAGTAGAGCTGTGAAAGAAGATTTTGCTAAGAACAAAATTTATAATATTTTATAAAAATAAACTCCTGACTCAGAGGCATGAAAAACTCCTGCACGTCTGAGGAGGACAAGACTGAGAGCAAACAGCAAGTGTGAAGAGGGGGGCATACGTCCAGGTGCCTGAAAAACCAGTGTCCCCCACAGCAGGGTAAAGAGGAGGGCAGAGATGCAGCCAGCAAGGTGTGTTTTAAGTTCTTATTAAAAATCCAAAATAGAGACATTAAGAAATAATCAGGAGGGAAGTCCACCTTGGAGGCAGAATTTTTCACATCATCAACATATAGAAAGACTTAAAGGCATAAAAGTGAATGAGTTCACCAAGAGATTGAAGATTAAAATAACAATGGAGAAGAAATCTAAGAATGGTGGTGAAAACAAAATGAAAAAAAAAAAAAGAAACCATAAAAAAAGACCAAGCAGTAGCCAGTGGTTGTCAAAAGACAAATTGAAGGGGAATTTGCAGATTACAGCATTTTATTCAGGGAACCAAAAGTTTTGCTGCAGCAACGAAGCCAGATCAAGTTTCAAAAATAGTTTCACTTATGTAGGTAGCAGAGAAGCTTAGACTACCTGTAGGCGTGCCTAAGAGCTATTTCTGGAGGACCTCTGTTGTTGCTTTCATGTGGCCTCCGTCTTGCTAAGCCCAACTCTGCAAGTGAAATCACTGCCCTCCCTGCTACATGGGACATGACATCCAGGGGTGAAAGTCTCCCTCTCAACATGAGAGAGGACGCCCAGGGATGAATTCAGACCTGGCATCATGCGATCAACAATTCTATCTTAACCAAAAGTGGGAAAAGAAATGTAATTAATAAAGTTTCAGTGGCAGAGAGAGTTCAAATAGAGTTGAGAGGCTACTCTGGAGGCTGCTCTTACACAAGCTTTAGTTAGACCTTGCTACCTATCATAACCTGCCAACCCCCAACCAGAACCATTCCAGTCAATCCTAAAGAGCACTTAACGGCAATATGTAAGATTCTACAAGGGTTCCATGCACTACAGTAACTTTCCAGAAACCTACATACAACCTCCAGATGGGTCCCTGGTCCAGGTAAATCCTGAAACTTAATCCAGCCTCTCCAGAACATCAGGTAGTTCCATATCCCTACCCCATATTAGTAACAGACCCTTCCAACATGAAAAATTTAGAATTGCCATAGCCCGAACAACTCCAAAGAGAGGGCTAGAAAGACCGAAGGTGATGGTGGAATTATACATAAAATATAGGTTAAAACAAATGAATATGAATGCCGAATCATTAAATTGATATCTCTTTTAGTCTCTAGTATTTCAGAGCAGCTAGAAGTAAAAACCTAAAATTGTGGAATTGTAACCCATGTCAAACTCTGAAATCTGTTCTACAACTAATTGTGGTGCTGTGCTTTGAAATTTATTGTTTTGTATATATGTTATTTTTCACAAAAAAAAGAAGGAAAAAATGTCAATTGTGATGATAAAAAATATTTATTCCTTCTAGCCTCCTATATTCTGGAGCATCTAGAAGGAAAAACCTAAGAGGATAGTATGGTAGCCCATGACAAACTCTTGGGATCTGTCCTGTAACCACTTGTTGAAGAGAGCTTTGAAATCTATAGTTTTTTTTATTTCTTTGCTTTGTATGTATGTTATACTATACAATAAAAAAGTTAAAGAAAATAGCTTCAATCTTCTAGGGGTGGCAAATGATCTTTATAGCCACAAAAAGGAAGTAAGCTGGACTCCTCCTGAGTGGTCGGGTTTGTCCATCTTATGGAGGGGGGGGGCAGGGAGGCTTTATTTTTATTGGGTCACATGGAATGAGCCGGGGCTGGACTGGCTCTCTGGGTCAGCAGTTCTTGTTGGGTGAGGATTTCAAATTTCAAAAGATATGAAGAGAAAACTCAAGAGTGAACTCAAAGAAGGCAGGCACCGGTTTTGGACTCTGAAGGCTTTCACTATATAATTTTATCACAAATTTGGGGTAAAAGAACCACAAGGGAGGATCCTGGAAACCAACAGGAGGTGTGTTGAAGGAAGAAAGTCAGTCTTCCTACGTGCACATGCTGCTGAGAAAGCCCTTGGCTTTTACGTGTGCATCACAGTAACCTGAACAAGGACAGCAGGGGGTGGGCCCAAAGACCCAGGGGGCTGAGTTCAAGAAAAAATAAGAGAAACGGGGGAATATCCTATTAATTTTCCTACTGAGTCAGAAAATCATTGGATTAAGTATAAAAGGAATACCTAGCTGGGTGTAGGAACGATGTGTCAGCAAAGGAAGAAAACAGCTGAAAACTGTTACCCTTGGGTTTAGCTTCCCAGGTGCTCAGCCAAATCCCATGCAGCGGCCACAATGCTGGGTTAGAAACAGTGGAAGGAAACCTGGAACCACAGGCCCTGAACAAACCCACAGGGCACACCCACGCAATCTCCGTGTCTCAGGTTCACCTGCAGTGTGGCCCCTGTGTCTGGGCCTCCTGGGGCAGCAGCCGACCTCCTCTGGGCGCTGGAGGGGACCAGTCTCTCCTGACCCTTGGGCACAGGCCCCTCGGTCACCAGGGCCTGTGACTGGGCCATGGCCTCCTCTGGAGCCATCCCTCCAGGACAGCTGGCCACCTTTGGGGTTTCCTGGTTCCTGCCACGAGGCAGAGCTCACAGCAAAGTCTGCACCCATGTCCTCTAGGTGCCACTGACCCCGACTTCTGGCCACTCCCTGGCTGATCTCTATCTGGCCCTGGCTTCCGGCTGCTCCCTGGCTGACCCCCATCTGGCCCCGGCTTCTGGCCGCTCCCTGGCTGACCTCTATCTGGCCCTGGCTTCCGGCTGCTCCCTGGCTGTCCCCTATGAGTCCAGCTCCCTTTGCTCATGAGGACTCAGCGACACTGGGTCTGGCTCCTTCTCTGGGGACACCTTATGGAAAGCTCTTCAGTGTCCCCTGTGAAGACCAGGGGCTGGGACCTGAGCCAACTTCTGTGGGGACAAGACTCCATCCCTAGCAGTCTGCCCTAGGGATACAGAAGACGTAAAGCACATTCATTCCATCACAACATCCCAAAAGCCCTAAGCAATTTTAGAATAATGCTAAGTAAAAGTCTCATGAAAGTCAGCTTTGGGCATATGCCACCTGGCACAAAGCTCCTCTCCAATGGACCTGAGAAAACCAGAAAACAGGTATCGGGTTCCTATATACAGTGCTGGGTCAGAAACAGTGGAAGGAAACCTGGAGCCACAGGCCCTGAACAAACCCACAGGGCACACCCAGGCAATCTCCGTGTCTCAGGTTCACCTGCGATGTGGCACCCTGTGTCTGGGGCCTCCTGGGGCAGCAGCCCACCTCCTCTGGGCACTGGAGGGGACCAGTCTCTCCTGACCCTCGGGCACAGGCCCCTTGGTCACCGGGGTGGCAGCACTACCCAGAACAGTGCATGTGGTGGGCCTGCTGCTCTGGTCAAGAAGAGCATTCCAGCCCAGACCGTGGTCTCCAGGTGTGATGCTCGGGTCCTTGTCACCTGGCAGGGGATGGTGTCTATTTTTAGGTCAAGCAAGCACTGGCCTTATTGTTGCTATGAGGACATTTCATGGACTTAACTCATGGTCAGTTGACTGTCAGTGACCTCAGTTGACCAAGGACACTGTGTGCAGTGACCGGACGGCTCACCCTGTCAGCTGAAGGCTCCAGAAGGAGCATAGGGAGAATTCCTACCTCTGGTCAGCCAGCCTCTGGGGAGCTGAGTGGTCTTGGATTACGGTAACTGGGTTGCGTCCCCATGAATGTCTGCCACCTAAGGAGCCACCTAAGGAGCCACCGAGGGGCCACCCATGGGGCCACCAGAGGGACCACCTAAGGAACCACCGAGGAGCCACCCGAGGGGCCACCAGAGGGACCACCTAAGGAACCACCCGAGGGCCCACCCCAGGGGCCACCCGAGGGGCCACCAGAGGGACCACCTAAGGAACCACCTGAGGGCCCACCCCAGGGGCCACCAGGAGCGCAGGCGTCGTTCCTCTTATCTGCCGCCCTGCCAGCAGGAAGAAGACCAGCACCATGCCATCACCAACGCACAAATCACTTCATCTCTGGACAAGATTGTTTCGCTGGCCAATGTAATGAACCACGACCTTATTATAACCAGGAAAGGAGAGTGAGCTGAGTCCATGACTACTCGGCACGCGGCTCTTCCCGAGGTGTGACGCGGTAGCTCTTCAGCCGCGTCTCTAGCTCCACTGCTCGACTGCAGCGAAGGGGCAGGGCTGGGCCTTACCTCAGAGTTCTCAGATCCCACAGCTTTATCCCGTCACCTACTGCTGTAGTAATGAACAGATTACACGCCTCGGACTGTGGGGCTGTAGAAGGGGATCCCTGAAACGGCAGGGGAAAAAGAGATGTAGTTTTAAAGGTGGAATTAATAAGCACTATACAAAGAATATCTTATAATATCTGAATCTAGTGTAAGAAGTTAATGCAAACAAGTTTTTTTTTTCAATTATACTACAATTTCAGAATTGGACTAAAAACAGCTATAAAGTAATTAATAAGAATATATTTCAATGTTAAAGATTATCGGTACATCTAAAGAAACACATTTAGGCATGTTTTCCCTATGTGTAATGTCACTGAATTTTAACTACAAAATGGCAAAAGTTCAAGACACCAAGATATTATTACAAAAAAATTTATTTTTAAAGTATAGATCACAAGAAATATCCAACAAATTTCTAAAGGATGCCTTTAATAAGGCACTTAAAACGTAAGATTCAGTTATTAGCCTGTCAACCAACAATTGCAGACTGCACAGAGCTGACCCCGTGGTGAAGGCACCAGGTAAAGCCCCACAGCTTCGGCAGCAATATGTCACAAAGATGCCAACTGTACAGCCTGGTGCTAAGTGAGGTCGGGCCTCCCCTCACTGCCCTCAGAAGAAATGCTGTCGTCTGTAAAAATGTCTCCCTGAATTACACTCCATCGAAAGAACCATTTCTTCCAAAACATTACATAAATATCTTGTGGTTCATAATCATTTCCATCTTCCTTCTAGGTTGGGAAATCCAAAATAGAGAAGACTGGGAAGATGGTAGAGTAGGGAGAGTCAGGGCTCAGTCCTTCCACAAAAACAACTACTAAACAGGCAAGAACCGTCTGAACCAACTATTCTGAAATTCCAGAGGCAGAAGCACACTGCAGCATGCAGGGACAAGCAAGAGGGAGGCGGACAAGGCAGGTAAAGGGACAGCACATCGCCCTCTCCAGCTGCCAGCTGCATCCTCCACTTGCCGTGGCGTCCAGCCCCTGGCTAGCTCAGGGGTGACAGGAAGGGAATAAAAACTATCTTCCCTGAGAACAGGATGGACATGGCTTTTGATTAGCAAATTGAGACCACTGGTTCCAGGCTCTGACAGCAGCTATTATTGCAACCCTCCCCAGACAAAGGCAGCAGCAGCCACGATATCATCCCTCCCTGTGCAGCAAACAGGCTTCCGGCAGGCAGGCCGCTCCCTGCCTTAGGGAGGGAGGGATGATATCGTGGCTTCTCTTTCTCATTTGGCTGCCTCCTCTGCGGAAAATCCCCAACTCCCCTCTCCTGACCTTCAGGAACTTGCAGGCAGGCAAGACACCTGGGATGGGCACCCTCCCCTAACAGCTCATCTGCTTCTGTAACCCGCTTCATGCCTTAAACTAACCAATTATTTTCCTTTAATGTTGCCGGTCGCCATATTCAGCTTACTTTATCTCTAGCATGTAATACAGTCTATAAAAGCTAAGGTTGCCTTTTCTTCAGGGCTCAGACTTTCGAGGTGACTCAGCTGAGCCCCATGCGCACGAGCCAATAAATCACTTGCTTCCCGAAACTACAGACCCTTAGTCTTGGCCTGTTCTAATTTCACAGAACGTTCCTGGAGGCCTGTGGCCTCGTTCCTGGTTTTTGCTCTACACCTGGAAAGGGGACAGGTGGACATTTACAGATGCAGTGCCTCCCCAGGGCTGCAGGACACTGGCTGCAGGGCTGCCCTTGCTGGGCCAACCAGGGAAGCTCAGCTCTGGGAGCCTTCGGAGAAGCTCTTGGAGCCCTTCCTGAGCCTCCCCAGGGCACTCTGGAGCCAGTCTTCACCCTCTTCGTGGGTCCCTGGCTCGGTTTTGACTGAGGCAGACTGACTTGGGAAACTCCTCTCCGGGGAGACCCTCCCCCAGATCTGCCCCAGGCAAAAGCAGCTTGAGACAACGAAAGGAGTAAAATGCTATAAAGGAGGGCAGTTGAGGTAAAGGTGTTCTGGCTTCAGACACCCAGGAGAGGGAAGACTGTCTCCTGGGAAACAGAGGTGACAACCAGACTCCCAAAAACAGGGGAACCCAAAACAACTAACAAGCAAAAGCCCAGGGCAAGACAGAGGCCCAGAAAGTCAGGGAGAACGCTGCACTTGAACTCGCCTTGGGCATATCTGACAGGAGGGCTGAAGCGCAAGAGACTCTCTCTCTTATCACCAGCTTGTTACACAACCAGGAAACAGACATCTCAGGGAATATTTGCCAGAGTTAATTTTCTTTCTTTTTTTTTTTTTTTTGCATGAGCAGGCCCCGGGAATTGAACCCGGGTCTCTGGCATGGCAGGCAAGAACTCTGCCAGTGAGCCACCATGGCCCATCCCAGAGTTAACTTTTTTAAATATTGAAATGTACAGTGAGCAACAAGAATGCAAAACAAAGAAACAGGTGGCCCATCCAAAGGAAAAGGATAAAAATACAAGCATGAAAGAAAAAGAGCAGACCGTAGACATGCCAAACAAAGCCTTTAAATAAAAGATCCTACAAATGTTCAAGGAGATGAATGAAAGTACAGAGAAAGAGCTAAAGGACATTAGGAAACTATGAATGAGCAATATGAGAGTCTAAGTAAAGACACAGAAATGTTTAAAAAGAAACAATCAGAACTACTGGAGTTGAAGACCATAATAACCAAAATGAAAAATTCCCAGTAGGGTCTTGTGCTGGTTTGAAAGGATGTGTGTCCCCTAGAAAAGCCATGTTTTAACCCTAATCCCATTTTGTAAAGGCAGCTGTTTCTTCTAATCCCTATTCAGTATGGTATATTTGAAACTGTAATTAGATCATCTCCCTGGAGATGTGATTTAATCAAGAGTGGGTGTTAAACTGGATTAGGTAGAGGCACGTCCCCACCCATTTGGGTGGGTCTTGATTAGTTTCTGAAGTCTTATAAAAGAGGAAACATTTTGGAGAATGAAAGAGATTCAGAGAGAGCAGAGAATGCTGTAGCACCACAGCAGAGAGTCCACAAGCCAGTGACCTTTGGAGATGAAGAAGGAAAATGCCTCCCAGGAGCTTCATGAAAGGAAGCCAGGAGAGAAAGCTAGCAGATGATGCTGCGTTCACCATGTGCCCTTTCAGTCGAGAGAGAAGCCCTGACTGTGTTCAGCATGTCCCTTCTCACTTGAGAGAGAAACCCTGAACTTCATCAGTCTTCTTGAACCAAAGTATCTTTACCTGGATGCCTTTGATTAGACATTTCTGTTGACTTGTCTAATGGGGACATTTTCTCAGCCTTAGAACTGTAAACTTGCAACTTATTAAATCCCCCTTTTTGAAAGCCATTCTGTTTCTGGCATACTGCATTCCGGCAGCTGGCAAACCAGAACGGATTTCAAGAGCACACAGGAGCCAGAAGAATCGGGGCACTTGAAGAAAGTCACTTGAAATGAGTCAAGGTGCAGAGCACAGAGGAGAACCATTAGAAGTGGAAATACCTAGGACAGCTATGTCATGCCATCAAGTGTACAATATGGGCACTATGGCAGTCCCAGAGGGGAGGAAACACGGCAAGGGGAATAGGGGAAGAAAAGGGCTGGAAGAAGACTCAAAGAAATAACGTCAGAGCACTTTTCCAATTTAGCAAAAGACATCAATATGTACATCCAAGAAACTTAGAGAACCTCTGACAGGACAATCATGAAGAAAAATGCACCCCATCAAATAGGCCTTACACTGTCAAGTGCAAAGGACAAGAAGATAGTTCTGAAAGCTGCAAAGAGAAAAGCAAACAGTTACGTATAATGAAGTCTGAGTTGGATTGTATGCCAATTTCTCATCAGAAACTATGGAAGCAAGAAGGCGGTGGTTTAAAATACTGAAATTGTTGAAGGAAAAAAACTGCCAGTCAAGAAGGCTGTATGCGGTGAGACTTTGAAAGATGAGGAGGATGAACTCACTGTTGTTTAGACAAAGCTGGAAGAGTTCATCGCCACCAGACCTGCCCTACAAGCAGCGTTCAAGGGAATTCTGCAGACTGAAATGAAAGGGCATCAGTCAGGGTACCAAGCAAAATAAACAAAATAAAGACCACATTAAACTATATATGTGTAATTATAAATGCCAGTATTATTGCAGTGTATTGTTCGGCATAAAACTCTACTTCTCACTTCCCACAGGTGTTAAAATGAAAATGGATAAACAGTAATGATGGTTTGGGACATTTAATGTACAAAGATATAAATAGTAACAAGTACAAAAAAAAAGGATGGGGGTATAGAGGAGTATAGGAAAAGTATATTTGCTTACTACTGAAGTGAAGTTCGAATCAAACCAATATGATTGCTATATATTTAGGATGTTAAATTTTAACACCTTGATAACTACAAAGAAAATAGAAAAAAATATCTGGATAGAAATAAGAAGGCATTTAATATGGTATGACACAAAAAATCAAAAATACAAAAGTACAAAAGTAGTCATTAATGGAAATAAAGGATAGAAAGGGTATATGACTTACAAAGGTTAAAAAGAAAAGTGGCAGAAGAAAGTCCTGTGCTATCATTAGTGACTATAAATGTAAATGAATTAAACTCTCCAGTCAAAAGGCAGAGACTGGCAGAATGGATAAAAAAGCATGATCCAACTATATGCTGTCTACAAGAGACTCACCTTACATTACACATATGCTGAGAGTGAAAGCATAGAAAAATATGTATAGCAAGCAAATGTATCCAAAAGAGAGCTGGGTGGTTTTAGGCAAAAAAAAAAAAAAAAAAGTTATGGGGGACAAAGATGCACATTATATACTGATAAAGGGAAGAATTGAACAAGAACATATAACAATTATAAAATATACGCACCTTAACAGCAGAGCTCCAAAATATATGAAGCAAATACTGACAGATTTGATGGGGAAAAAAATGATGGCTCTACATTAATAGTAAGAGACTTTAACAGACCACTTGCAATAACAGATAGACCATCTAATCAGAAGACCAGTAAGGAAGTACAAAACTTCAATGATATTCTATACACACTAGACCAGACATGTATACAACACTTCACCCAACAAAAACAGAATACACAGTCTCTCCTTCCCTCCCACTCAGCTTGGGACCTGCCCCAGGAAAGCCAGCCAGATCCCTCCCACCTCCTACCAGAGACAATGACTATAAAATCTCTCCTGCAGTGAGGCAGATGCCCCCCCAGATAACAGAGAACCAAGGTCACAGGCCATGGCAGGACCTAACTCCTGGGGAGGGCAAAAAACCAAAGGGCAGCAAGGAGGAGGATTAGAGAAGGAAGTGCAAGCTCTTCTCTAAAAGCAGCAGAAGCCAGGCACAAAATACCAAAATCAACTGCTCAGGGACCCAGGAGACAGGGGAGGGCACTTGCAGGCCCAGACCAGTAAGGGAAGAAGTATCTGAGAAAACGTGGGCTAAGAGGTGGTTGCCAGCCCTGGGTCCGGTGCTCATCTCCCACCCTTGAGGGAAACAGCAGCAGAGGCCCAACCCTTGTCTGGGGGATGGCTACAGATGGGACAACTGGGAGAGTCCTCCACCCCAAGTAAAGTGGGGGACACAGCCCAATTTTTTCATGAATGAGGGCACAGGAACCCCCTTTCAGTTCGGCCCAGTCAGTCACAGGCTGGGCCCCAGGAGGCGGCTCAGCCCTGCCCGTTCACATGCAGCCTGGGCTCCAGGAGGGAAACAGCTCTCCGGATGATTAAGACACTGAATAGCGCAATCTGCTGGACAGGCGGAAAGTGCAGAGAACTGCAGGGAACTGCAGGGCTCACCAGAGCCTCCCCAGACCCTGTCCCAGGCCTACTGCAGTTGGTCTACACCCTGAGTGGAACCCGGCCTTGTTTCAATCCATAGAAATACAGCCACAAGAGAGGAAAAGAAAAATCATTTTCAGAGCAGGACTCCATTCCTTGGGTTTGCCAATCAAGAGTTTAAGTTGGTATATTGCTCTGTGTATCTCCAGGTCCTATGTGCCCCTTCCTTTCCTGCAATTGCAGGAAAAGATTGATGGACCCTTAGTGAGGTTGACAAAAAGAAGAAGAGAAAGGACGCAAATAAATAAAATCAGAAATGGAAGAGGAGACATAACCACTGACCCCAAAGAAATAAAAGAAGTAATGACAAGATACTATGAACAACTTTATGCTAATAAACTAGACAATGTAGATGAAATGGACAATTTTCTAGAAAGGCATGAACAACCAACATTGACTCAAGAAGAAATAGACGGCCTCAACAAACCAATTCCAAGTAAAGAAATTGAATCAGGCATTAAGAAACTCCCCAGAAAGAAAAGTCCAGGACCAGATGGCTTCACATGTGAATTCTACCAAATATTCAAGAGAGATTTAATACCAATCCTGCTCAAACTCTTCAAAAAAACTGAAGAGAAGGGAAAGCTACCTAACTCATTCTACAAAGCCAACATCACCCTCATACCAAAGCCAGACAAAGATATTACAAAAAAAGAAAACTACAGACCAATCTCTCTGATGAAGAATATAGATGCAAAAATCTTCAACAAAATTCTTGTAAATCGAATCCTGCAGAACATTAAAAAAATTATACACCATGACCAAGTAGGATTCATCCCAGGAATACAAGGATGGTTCAACATAAGAAAATCAATTAATGTAATACACCATACCAACAAATCAAAGCAGAAAAACCACATGATGATCATCTCGATTGATGCAGAAAAGGGATTTGACAAAATTCAACATCATTTCTTGCTGAAAACACTTCAAAGTATAGGAACAGAGGGAACTTCCGCCACACGATAAAGAGAATATATGAAAAAACCACAGCTAACATCATTCACAATGGGGAGAAACTGAAAACCTTCCCCCTAAGATCAGCAACAAGACAAGGATGTCCACTATCACCACTGTTATTCAATATTGTGTTGGAAGTACTAGCCAGAGCAATTAGACAAGAAAAAGAAATACAAGGCATCAAAATTGGAAAGAAGAAGTAAAACTCTCACTGTTTGCAGATGATATGATACTACATGTCGAAAACCCCCAAAAATCCACAGCAAAACTGCCAGAGCTAATAAATGAGTACAGCAAAGTGGCAGGTTACAAGATCAATACTCAAAAACCTGTAGTGTTTCTATACACTAGTAACGAACAATCTGAGGGGGAAATCAAGGAAAGAATTTCATTTACAATTGCAAGCAAAAGAATAAAATATTTACGAATAAATTTAACTAAAGAGACAAAAGACTTATACAAAGGAAACTATAAGAAATTGTCAAAAGAAATCACAGAAGACCTAAATAGATGGAAGGGCATACCGTGTTAATGGACTGGAAGACTAAATATAATTAAGATGCCAATTCTACCTAAATTGATTTACAGATTCAATTCAACTTACTTTTCAGAAATAGAAAAACCAATAACCAAATTTATCTGGAGGGGCAGGGTGCCCCGAATAGCTAAAAATATCCTGAGAAAGAAAAATGAAGTTGGAGGTCTCATGCTATCTGACTTTAAGGTGTATTATGAAGCTACAGTGGTCAAAACAGCATGGTTACGGCATAAAGATAGATATACCGACCAATGTTCAGATATAGACCCTCTCATCTATGGACAATTGATCTTTGATAAGGCAGTCAAACCAACTCACCTGGGACAGAACAGTCTCTTCAATAAATGGTGCCTAGAGAACTGGATATTCACATGCAAAAGAATGAAAGAGGATCCATAATTTATACCCTATACAAAAATTAACTCAAAATGGATCAAAGACCTAAACATTAGATCTAAGACCATAAAACTTTCAGAAGAAAATGTAGGGAAATATGTTATAAATCTTATAATAGGAGGTGGTTTCCTAGACCTGACACCCAAAGCCACAAGCATTGAAGAAAGAAAGAAAGAAATGGGAACTCCTCAAAATTAAACACTTTTGTGCATCAAAGAACTTCATCAAGAAAGTAAAAAGACAGCCTACACAATGGGAGACAATATTTGGAAATGATATATTAGATAAAGGTCTAGTATCCAGAATATATAAAGAGATTGTTCAACTCAACAACAAAAAGACAGACGACCCAATTATAAAATGGGCAAAAGACTTAAACAGACACTTCTCACAAGAGGAAATACAAATGGCCAAAAGGCACATGAAGAGATGCTCAACTTCCCTGGCCATTAGAGAAATGCAAATCAGAACCACAATGAGATATCATCTCACACCCACCAGAATGGCCATTATCAATAAAACAGAAAATGACAAATGCTGGAGAGGATGTGGAGAAAGAGACACACTTATCCACTGTTGGTGGGAATGTCAAATGGTACAACCACTATGGAAGACAGTGTGGCAGTTACTCGGGAAACTAAGTATAGAATTGCCAAATGATCCAGGAATACCATTGCTAGGTACCTACTCAGAGGACATGAGGGCAAGTACACAAACGGACATTTGCACACCAATGTTTATAGCAGCATTATTTACAATTGCGAAGAGATGGAAACGGCCAAAATGTCCATCAACAGAAGAGTGGTTAAGCAAGCTGTGGTATATACATATGATGGAATATTCTGAAAGTGTAAGACAGAATAAAGTCATGAAGCATGCAACAACATGGATGGATCTTAAGGACATTATGCTGAGTGATATTAGCCAGAAACAAAAGGACAAATACTGTATGGTCTCACTGATATGAATTGACAATAGTGAATGAACTTAGAGAATTTCCGTTGGTAACAGAGACCATCAGTAGATAGACATACGGTAGATATTGGGTAATTGGAGCTGAAGGGATACAGGTTGTGGAACAGGACTGAATGTAAAAACCCAGAAATGGACAGCACAATACTAACTAACTGTAATACAATTATGTTAGAACACTGAATGAAACTGAATGTGATCATAATAGAGGGAGGAGGCCTGGGGGTGCAAATGAAATCAGAAGGAAAGATAGACAATGAAGACTAAGATGGTATAATTTAGGAATGCCTAGAGTATATAATGATAACGACTAAATGTGCAATTTAGAAATGTTTCTGCATGAGGAAGAACAAAGGAATGTCAATAATGCAGGGTGCTGAAAATAGATGGTAATTCATATTTTAAAACTTTAACCTATGTGTGAGACAAGCAAAAAATGTTTATTTCATACAAAATTTATATTTTGACTAGTGCATTTCCTAATATAACTTACGTGGACAGCTTAATCGAACAGCACAGTACTTGGAACCTTGCGTAGGGCATGAGATTTTGTAGGTTTCTCCACAGTGATGCCCAGATAAATCCCAGAGCAATCTGAACAGTGAACAGGGAAGTATTTGCAGAGTCCCCTAGGAGGAATGGTGAGAAAGGGGGAAAATTCAACTTCCCCAAGTGGAGAATTCTTGATATTCTCACAGGCAGTGGAGACAGCCAAAGCAGGAGGCCGAGCCTCCAATCTTGGGGTTTGTTCATATGAAACTTAATCCCGCAAAGGATAGGCTAAGCCTACTTAAAATTAGGCCTAAGAGTCACTCCCAAGAGAACCTCTTCTGTCACAACAGAAGAGGCTTCTTCTGTGGCCTCTCTCTTTCTGCCGACACAGCAAGCAAACTCACTGCCCTTCCCCTCTAAGTGGACATGACTCCCAGGGGTGTGGACCTTCCTGGCAATGTGGGACAGAAATCCTAGAATGAATTGGAACTCAGCATCAAAGGATTGAGAAAATCTTCTCAACCAAAAGGGGGAAGAGTGAAATGAAACAAAATAAAGTGTCAGTGGCTGAGAGATTCCAAACAGAGTCGAGAGGTTATCCCAGAGGTTATTCTTACGCATTAAGTAGCTATCACCTTGTAGTCAAGTTGTAATGGAGAGGCTGGAGGGAATTGCCTGAAAATGTGGAGCTGTGCTGTGGTGGCCATGTTTCTTGAACATAATTTATGATGATATGGCTGTTGCAGTGTGACTGTGTGGTTGTGAGAGCCTTGTGTCTGATGCTCCATTTGTCTACTTTATCGACGGACAAGTAAAACACATGGATTAAAAATAAATAAATAATAGGGGGAACAAATGTTAAAATTAATTTAGTAGATTGAAATGCTGGTGATCGGTGAAGGGGAGGGGTAAGGGGTATGGTATGTATGAATTTTTTTCTGTCTTCTTTTTATTGCTTTTTCTGAATAGATGCAGATGTTCTAGGAAATGATCATGATGATGAATATACAACTATGTGATGATAGTGTGAGTTATTGATTATATAACAAGAATGGAATAATCATATGATAAGAATGTATTTGTATGTGGTTATGTGTCATAAATAAAAAATAAATACATTTAAAAAAGAAAGGGAAGGGTAAGGGGCATGGTATGCATGAATTTTTTTCTGTTGTCTTTTTATTTCTTTTTCTGATATGAAGCAAATGTTTTAAGAAATGATTGTGATGATGAATATGCAACTGTAATGATATTGTGAATTACTGATTATATATGTAGAATGGAATGATCATGTGTTAAGAATGTTTGTGTTTCTTTGCTGTCATATTTTTAATTTTTAAATTAAAAAAAATGGCCTAACTAGATGGAAAGATATTCCATGCTCATGGATAGGAAGGTGGAATATCATCAAGATGTCAATTCTACCCAAACTGATCTACGGACTCAATGCAATACCAATAAAAACCCCAACAACCTACTTTGCAGACTTGGAAAAACTGGTTGCCAAATTTATCTGGAAGATAAAGAGACCTCGAATAACTAAAGACATCCTAAAAAAGAAGAGTGAACTGGGAGGTCTATCACTTCTTGACTTTAAAATTTACTACAAAGCCACCATGGTCAAGACAGCATGGTATTGGCGGAGGACTGACCAGTGGAATACAACTGAGAGTGCAGAGATCAACCACAAAATTTATGGACATTTGATCTTCAATAAGGCCCCCAAATCCACTGAATTGGGACAGAATACTTTTTTTCAATCAACAGGCATGGGAGAACTTGAAAGAGGACCCCCACCTGACACCCTATACAAATATTAATTCAAAATGGATCAAAGACCTAAATGTAATAGCCAGTACTATAAAACTTCTTGAAACAAATGTAGGGAAACATCTTCAAGATCGAGTAACAGGAGGTGGCTTCTTAAACTTTACACCTAAAGCATAAGCTGTGAAAGAAAAAATTGACAAATGGGAACTCTTTACGATCAAGAGCTCCTGTGCCTCTAAGGACTTTGTTAAAAAGGTGAAGAGGCAGCCAACTCAATGGGAGAAAATATTTGGAAACCACATATTGGATAAAGGCTTGAGATCCTGTGTACATAAAGAAATTATACAGCTCTCCAACAAAAGAACAAACAACCCAAGTATAACATGGGCAGAGGAAATGAATAGGCACTTTTTTGAAAAGCAAATACAGATGGCTAAAAAGCACATGAAGAGCTGCTCATCTTCACTGGCTATAAGGGAAATACAAATTAAGACAACAATGAGATATCACCTCACACCTATAAGAATGGCTGCTATTAAACAAACAGGAAACTATAAATGTTGGAGAGGATAAGGAGAAACTGGAACACTTATTCACTGTTGGTGGGAATGTAAAATGGTTCAGCCTCTGTAGCAATCAGTTTGGTGATGCCTTAGAAAACTAAATATTGCGTTGCCCTATGACCCGGCAATACCAATATTCAGTATGTGCCCAGAAGAGTTGAGGGCAGTGACATGAACAGGCATTTGCACACCAATGTTCATAATAGCACTATTCACAATTGCCAAGAGATGGGAATAATCCAGGTGCCCATCAACAGAAATACTGCATAATATTCCATGCATATGATGGAATATTATGCAGTATTTAGACAAAATGATGTCCCAAAACATATGACAATGTGGATGAACCTTGAAGACATATTGCTGAGTGAAATAAGTCAGACAAAATAGGACAGACACTGTAAAAATTCATTATCATGACTCTGATAAAGCTGCCAGTGTTTTGGAGCAGCTAGAAGGAAAAGTCTGAGCTAAGAGCATGGCAGCCCATGACAAACTCTGGGAACTATTCTATAGCTGCTTGTTGAATTTTGATTTGAAAATTATTGCTTTTTTTCTTTCTTTTCTTTGTATATATATGTTATATTTTACAACTGGAAAAAAAACGGTTTTAAAGGACTATAGGCAGTTATAGTAATAGATAAAATAAATTCCTGAAATGAAAAATTTGAAAATGTTTAGTAACATAGCTCACTACTACAGCAAAGTTGATGTTTGTAATAACTTCTTACTAGATATTTTGAGAACACACAGTTTTGATAGTTAATCACATGGTATTTAAAATACTATTTAATATTTAGAATTCAAGTAACTCTGATATTTGTATTTATATACAGACATCCTTCCTTGCTTTAATTTTAAATTGGTTTTATAAAACTTACCATGCAAACACAGGCTTTACAATGATTATATGGATACTTTATTTAAATATGCCTATGGTTAAGCTAAATGAGTGCAGTGAATGTAGCGAATAACTCCATGTAACCATTATTTTTAAATACCTTATGGAACAAAATCTTCTCCTAAATTTAAGTAAAAATAAATGTACCATTGCCATTAAAAAAAAGAAGTGAGGGAGAGGATTAAAACACAACTCCTAAACTCATTACAGCTAAATGTTTCATAAACCAGTCCCAGGTTAGCATAGGTTGATGACTCATGATGTAAAAATAATTTTACACACAGCATACACTTGGGGATCATTTATCAAATATTGGGCCCTATGTGAGGAACTGAGTATAAAAAACAAAACACAGATATTATACTGGATTAGTTCATAGTTAAATGGAACGTCAGAAAGACAGATGACTGCATAGGTATAATACCTTATTACAATTGCTAGTTTTTGTTGAGACTGAAGAATGAAAACTCAACAGAGCAGAAATAATGCATTACAGCCAAATATTTCAAGGTGAAAACTTCTTTAATTTGATAAGTTTACTAGAGGATAAAGAAAGAGAAATAAAGAAGCAAAGGAAATTCATGATAAATAGAAAATGCAGAATTTTTCTTTAAATGTAGAAGATAAAGCACAAAATAAGATGAAATGTATGAATAATTATTAGTGTAAACAGACAAAACACAATAAGCAAAAGAGAGGTGATTCAGGTTGGGTTTCAAGAGACACATTAAAAACATAATTTTTAAAAGGGTGAGGAGAAAACAGTATATACTAATTGAAAGGAAACAAGATTGAGTGCGAGTACTAGAAAAAAATACACATAAAGCAAAGAAAAGCCTAATTAGAAATAGTTTCTAAAAAATGATAAAAAGAAAGAACATACAAAAATATTAGTTGGAACTTACACATACCTAATAACATGGCCTTCAGATACATAAAGCAAAAACTAATAGAATCATGAGGAGAAACAAGATTATAATCATAGTGGGAGATTTTAATGCATTTTTCTCACTAATTTAAAAAAAAATCAAGCACACAAAAATTTAGGGAGATTTAAATGGCTTGAACCACGTGAATACAAGAAACAAGGCTGAGCTGATGGAAGCCTACATGGACATGGCTCTACCTGGTAAGTGAGCAAAAGCACATTCTTTTCATGCGCATATGTAATATCTATAAGCCCAAATAAGAATCCAAGTTTCTCTTTGGAGAATGAGAGCTTCAGAGAGAGCAGAGAATGCTGCAGCACCACGAAGCAGCGAGTCCACCAGCCAGTGACCTTTGGAGATGAAGAAGGAAAATGCCTCCCGGGGAGCTTCATGAAGCCGGAAGCCAGGAGAGAAAGTTAGCAGATGAGGCCGTATTCGCCATGTGCCCTTCCAGCCGAGAGAGAAGCCCTGACTGTGTACGCCATGTGCCTTCTCACTTGAGAGAGAAACCCTGAACTTCATCGGCCTTCTTGAACCAAGGTATCTTTCCCTGGATGCCTTTGATTGGACATTTCTATAGACTTGTTTTAATTGGGACATTTTCTCGGCCTTAGAACTGTAAACCAGCAACTCATTAAATTCCCCCTTTTAAAAGCCATTCTGTTTCTGGTGTATTGCATTCCGGCAGCTAGCAAACTAGAACAATGAGCAATGTCTACAGACCTTGTATGACAAAATGAAGTGTATCAACATGGGCACCTCAGTAGAAGAAGAGAAGGGAAAGGGGGCAGAAATAGTATTTGAGGAAATAATGGCCAAAAATTTCCCAACTCTTAGGAAAGACATAAATATACATGTCCAAGAAGAACAACATTCTCAAAACAGGATAAACCCTAATAGAGCTACACTGACACATACTAATCAAAATGTAAAATACCAAAGATTAAGAGAAAATTCCAAAAGTAGCAAGAGAAAATGTATTCATCACATACAAAGGATCCTCGATAAGACTGCCAATTCCTCATCAGAAATCTTGGACGTGAGAAGCCAGTGGCATGATCTATTTAAGTTATTTAAAGGGGAAAGTGGCCAGCCCCAAATTCTTTATCCAGTAAAATTCTTCAAAATGTTCTTCAAAAATGAGGGAAATTTTAAAACATTTACAGATAAAGAAACTAAGAGATACTGTCGTTAAAAAGCCTGCCCTTAATAATTGCTAAAGGGGGCAGCTGCCGTGGCTCAGCAGGCAGAGCTCTGACCTGCCGTGCTGGAGGTCTAGAGTTCTATCCCTGGTGCCTCCTGCCCATACGCAAATTTAAAAAAATAAATAAATAAAAAAATAATTGCTAAAGGGGAAAAAAAAAAAGAATCCAAGTTTCTCAATAAACATAAAATCTCAACAGATGTCAAGAATATCAAGATTGTGTAGTGCATGTGCTCTGAATTCAATGCCATAAAATTAAAGATTGGTAACAATATTTTAGTGTCAAAATAGTAAAATTGAACCCAGAAGATGTGGAAACACACCTGCGGAAATCTAAAACACACATCTACATAAAGCCTAAGATGAAAAAAAATCATAATGAAAATTAGAAAATATTGGAAATGCAAGAGTAATTTAGTGGTAGAATTCTCGCCTGCACGCGGGAGACCAGGTTTGTATCCTGGTCCATGTACTTCCCAAAAAACAAACAAGCAAACAAAAAACAATTGAACAAACAAAAATTCAATAAACGGTGCTACAACAGGATAGTCGCATGGAAAAACAATGAAATGGGACCCTGCCATACAGCATATAAAAGAAAATTAGAAAATATTTTGTGCTGAATGAAAATAAAAATGCATACAAGGCTGGCAAAGGACAATTAAAGGAGTATTTGGAGGAAAATTTATAGGCTTAAATGTAGTCACAAATTCATCAAAAAGGATAAAATGCAAACATAATGTGGAGCAGAATCAAGCAGCTCGTGGGTCTGTACCTGTGACATCATCACATATGAGTATCACGTAAAGCACTAAACAATGCAATATATTGTTTTCGAACGTATGTGTGGGAAAGATTCACACCAACTTCATTAGCAGTCACCGAAAAAGAACGAGAGGGAGGGATCAAGGGAGAACTTTATCTTATCAGTCACATTTCATTTCTTTAAAAAAAAAATGTAGCAAGAAGCAAACTGCCAACATAGGTGACTGTTATTTCTGAAAATATAAAATCTTGAAAAGATTGTATCACTAAAAAAAGAACCTGTTTCTACCCTTACATGCCTTTTAGTTTTTCAATTCAAATTAGCTGTCCATATTAAATATAGACATCAAAAAGGCAAATACTTTATTCACAGACAGAAAAGAAGAGTAGCAGCCAGGCAAGTTCTAAAAATCATACAAAGAAAAAAATGTCTGCTATAGCATTGTGAGAGTGCAACCAATCTTAAAAGATTTATATTGTTTTTCACTCTAAAAATAAACCACTTAATGTTACAACACAATTTACAAATAGGAAAATATGGCCATCGATTTTTGACATAGATGGTCGTCTTGTCAATGCAACACAGAAATGAGCTCGATTCTGCCTGTGCAGTGACGCACAGCTCGGCAGAAGAGTCGGTCTCGCCTGCGGGGCAGCACTGCAGACGCGTGACTCACAGGGCCACGCTGTTCCCTGAATGGAAAAGAAGTACAGGACACATTTTAAATTTTACTGGAAATATTATATCTGGGGTAGTTATAATCTGTGTTTTGCATATACCTGGATTAGCTGGGATGACAGCACACGAGCAGCAGCTCCCATATGCTATGGTCAGTTTGAACACTTTGATGTCCATTGTGCAACTGAACAAAAATTCAAGAGATGCTATTAAAACATAGTGTAAGCCTCAATAACCTTACACTCCTTCCCTTTCATTCCATCATATACCATTCAGATGTTTATTTTCAGGAAGTAAAACCAGTTACCTTCCCATTAAAAGAAAAACCTCAGAGCTAATTTTCCTAAAGAATACTCTCATCCAAGTACACGCCACAATCATTCCCAAAACATCAGTCATGGCTAAGAGACCACGCAGCTGTGAGGCAGGCTGGCGTTATTACAGGGGCAGTTGCCGGCTTGCTGCTACAAAATGCAGAAGAAATTTTAAGCAGTTTCCTAAAACAAATACCCTTAAAACTTTCAACAGATAAAATTTGAGTAGAGAGGAATTCTTGAATTGCCAAACTAGATGGGGGCTGTGAATGCAAGGAATAAAGCAAGGTCATCCCTACACAAAAATCTACCACAGGCCTACCTTATAAAAAAGTTTTACTTAACCATTTCCAGTGAAATTTTCTAAAAACCCCTTTTAAGGGACACTCTATGTGTCGGGACAGTATCTTCAGAAAGCCAGTTTCCACTGCACGCATCCATTAGGAAGCAGATGTGAGAACAGATTAAGCTGGATGGGGACGGAGAGGAGAAAGTCTGCTCATACACACGAGGAAAATTGGTGTCACTGCTTGCTTCTATAAGCGGTCCCAAGGCCACAGCTGATATTTATAACTTCCTTCTTCCCCCACCCATTCCCCAGCCAGGTCTGGAGTGGCGTTGGCCTCCAAGGCGCTGCCCACCTCCCACAGCCACACTCACACATGCCCCGAAGAACGTACTGTATCCCAGCCATGGGCCTCCCTGGTCTACGGGGGAGCGGCTGCCCCACTTCCCCTGTGACTCCATCTTCTCAGCCAGTGTGTCATGCCCTCTGTGACCCTGAGACACTTCACAGCAGTCAACTGGCTTGGCCCCCAATTCAATCAGATGGCGATGGGCCCTCTGATAGAAGGGGCCCTCCCCGGGAACAGAAACCTCCAAGGCAGCAGAGGTCCCAGCTGCAGGTCCAGGAAGCAAAATCTCTGCGAGTGAATTATAAAGCTTAACAGGAAGAGAATCCCCACTTCCCAACCATGTGCACAGAATGCATCTACTCAGGGGAAGAAAAGCCTCCACCCTTCCACACGGGATGGGGTCCAAATCCTACCTGCCGCCAGGCTGGAGGGGATGGTGCCAGCCAAGGGCCGCCACTGGCCTTGGGTCAGACACTTAGCAGTGGCGGTGCCAGGGAAGGGGAGTCCTCTTGGCCATGTATGGCCTGCATCCCAGCCACAACAGCCACTTTGTGTACCAACCTATTAAGCAAGATCTAAGTGGCTAAGGAATGATGCTACGTGATATTCATGGACTGTGTCATTTTATTCACCTGACTACTGAGCACCTCCTCTGAAGCGCATGCTTTTAAGGAGAATCACATGGAATATAACCTCTTAACACTCTGCCTTCCTGACTGGTCCATCCATGCATCACTTGCCCATATACGTTGGTCCTCAATCTTCCAATAGCATTTCCATGCAAGTTAAACCATTATTAATTGTCTATATAAATTCTTGTATATCTGTGCTCCTTGCCCCCTCTCAGATGAGACTAAGTAAACAGTCACATTCACTTCCTGAGCCTCAGTGAAAGGTAAGGATATCTCACCACCCTGGCTGCCTGCAGCTGCCAGCTGTGTGTGAGGCAGAACTACTTATAAAGGAGGCGCAAGCTGCCCCCTCCCCAGTCAACTCCCGAGGACATAAGTGTGGACTGAGCGAGAGTAGGCAACCAGTGGTAGCCTTAGTAGAAGAAGTCCGTGCCGCCTTGCCTTATAATCTTGTGATTTCCAAACCTCCTCAAACCCTAGTTTGAAATGACCCCACCTACTCGAGGACAGGTGGCTGTGGCACACACTCCACCTGACCGACTGCTGTGTTGGACGGAAAGTTCTGGTTACATTATCATTTCCTGTTCCATGATTAGACATCCAGTTTCTAATCTGAACAAGCCAGTGAGTTTTTTTAAGTGAAAATATTTATATTAAAGGCAGAATAAGGTATGGATTTGTTCCAAAACTAAAGAGCCCGCACTGTAGTTCTCCGCTGGGTTTTCATGCTAAGTTACACAAAGCACCCTACTCGCCTCATGTGTGCCAAATGGTGCCAGATCACCTGCGTCCAGAGGCCCAGGTGAGAAAGCAGCTGGCACTGGAGCCTAATTTTGATGAAGAACCTTCTCTTACCCTGGACCCTACTCAAAACTGATGGCCTTACATGTTAGTAAATGGATCAAGGAACTTATACAAATTTGATATGCCTTGCCTCAAAAATCCACAAATGCTGCTGTATGAGCTAGGGTTCTCTAGAGAAACAGAATCAGCAGGAGAGATCTGTAAATATAAAATTTATAAAAAGCATCTCATGCAACTGTGGGGATGTAAGAGTCCAAGGTCTGTAGGGCAGGCCATGAGTTGGTAGCTTCAATGAAGGTCCTTAATAGTTTCAGGAGAGGCTGGCTGGCTGAAGCAGGAAGAGTGACTGTCTCTTCTGAATCCTTCTTAAAAGCCTTCTGTGATTAGATCAAGTGTCACTCATTGCACAAGACACTCCCCTTAGCTGATTGCAAATGCAATTAGCTGTGGATGCTGCCAACATGGTCATGATTTAAGTCCATGAAATGTCCTCACAGCAACAGACAGGCCAGCACTTATTTGGCCAGACAACTGGGCACCACCCCCTGGCCAAGATGATCCATGAATCTGACCATGATACCCACTAAGCCAAGCGCTGTGCATTTATCTTTTTCAGTGGTAGGTATTACAAGGTACGGAGCTGTGATTACCCACTGCCCTTTATGAAAAATGAGTACACAGTGTCTTTTCGGGTTGATGTGTCACTTGGCCTCTCCTATTATGGCATCCTTCAGCCCTACTATCAATGCTGGTGTGAACCACCATTTCTGCAGGACCACAGAAGAAAGCCCACTGTAGTTTTTCAGAGAGGAGAGGGCTGTTCGCAACGCACCTCTCAGTTCCTCAGTGAAGAGAATGCCTTCTCAGCCCTCTTGAACGAGGTTGCATGTGATGAATCTGTCCCCACATTTCTCTACCTCCCTAAGCATACAACTTCCTCCCAGGTCATACTCTGAACTTGCCCCATGGAGCGAGATGAAATATCACACTGTTGTGGGTCTTGAGGGGAATGTGCCTCCATCGCAAGACAAACATACTTGGAAAGGTGATTACAGGGCTCGGAAGCAAGGGAAAAGGAAAGCCGGCATCTTCAGACACAGCAGGACAGCTGCTTCCACTAAGAAGAGAAGTTCAGCTTCTTCTCACCAGATGTCTTCATTCCAAGTTTCAGGGTCAGTCCCAGTCTTTCCCAATCAATGCTTAACTTTCATTACGAGACCTGGCAACCCTATGGACTCAACTGATATTCTAATTCTGAAATCCATACAATTAAATGGTGAACATGATTTTTAGTAATATAAGACTTTTGCTAATATACAAGAAATAAAGGACATTTTAGCGCTGCCATGGAAATGCTCTAGCTTTTAGACCATGATTTGAGGTGAAAGATTAAAGACTAACTGTGTTACTTTCTTTCCGTAAATTCTCTAGTGCAGAATTCTAGTGTAAATTCTCTAGTGCAGAATAGTAAGAATCCATCCCACACGATGGTCACCATTACTCGACATCTTGCATTCATCCTCGTTGCTATACTGGGCAATACACCAGAGGTGATATTCTGACTGCAATTCATGCCACTAGCATCTCAAAGAAGAGGCTTGGCAATGAATTCAAGCTCAGGGACACAGCCAAATCAATCCAAACTCCCATCTGAACTGAGAGACTTCAATATAAAGGTCTAAAGCTTTGAATTACCAAGGAGAAACTAAGGTAGCATGGAGAGAGCCACAGCAGAAAGTTGCTACCATCCCTAAGGTAAGACAGCAAAAGGGCAAATAAAAGGAAAAGCTTAGGACTTTAGATGCGCGTCCCACACCTGAGCTCCAGCCTCCAGGAGCGGCTGCTCCAGTGGTGCAAGCGTCAGTGGGTTTAGGGAGGGGCCGGGCAGGACCCGAATCTCCAGAGAAAAGTCTGCTCTCTCGGGGAGAGAGAGAAGGAAATGCCGCAAAGCGGGGTAGCTGCTCTGTGAGGAAAGAGCTAGTACTGCTGGGATGCAGGCACAGCAGGCAGAAGGCACAAGCCGTCTGGAAAAACAGGTCTTGCAGTCACAGCTCCAGCATCACCCAGCAAAACACAGAGGTGGGCTTGGAACTGAGACAGAGTAACACAATAACTGGATGCAAGCCAAGGGACTTTTAAGTAAATGCAATGTACATAAATATAAGAGCATCTATTTATATATGTGGGTATGGACTCACACACATTCACTGCAAAAACACGTACCTTTCTTTCCTGCCTGTCTTCCCAGTAAGAATATAAATTTACCAGTAAGACAAAGGAGCTTGCTCATTTGTTTACCCCTAGGCTGGAAGTAAGTTGAAATAACACTGACAAACTTAACAGTGTTGTTAAGAACAGGCAACACGAACTACTTCACTACTCTAGGGCAATTTCAACAAATTTTATAGAAAGAAAAGAAAACCACTTGGAAAGCAAGATCTGAGTTTAATAAAACTCAACCTCCTCAGACAGATGAAGAAATTCCTGAAAACAAAGTTGTATGTAAAATTTACAATTACTTATTTTATCAGTGCTATAAAAAGAAGAAGCTTTTAAAAGAAGTAACTCATTTTTTTAAGGTGTATCCCCTCAAATGAGTACTACAGATCATTTAAAATATGGGAGGAAAATTGTTTTTGGTCGCTGACTTGTTCCATTTGAGAAGGATATTTGAACAGAAGGGTTAGTTTGTCCTCAGCTTAGAAACTACAGGCATGTGAGATTCCACTTGGGAAAGAAGTGAGGTGCCTACTAGGTGCCAAGGGGAAAGAAAATCCGCCACCCACGTTTAGAATAAGTCATTCTTAGCGCACATGAAACAAGCGGTCATCTACTGAATACTACCGACAGCCTACCGAAATTTGCCTGATTTTCTCTATACCAAATGAGGATACATTTCCAGGGCCTTGGCAAATGAGCTCAGGAATGAATACAGCCCACTGTAAAAAGAAACCAAAGATGTGTGTCAATAGGCAAACAAACACAAAAAAAATCTACTACACTATGTGAACATCAGACAAATCAGAATTAAAGGCAAAAATGCATTAATGACGCTACATACAAGAAGGAGCACTCGTTATGAGCCTCCACACGTTGAACAACAGAGAACATATTAGAAATGAAAGAAGAAATGAATAAAACAATGGTCAGAGTAGAAGGCTTTAACACAACTCTTCCAGAGCTTGATAGATTTAGCAGATAAAATGTAAATGTCAAACTGCTTTGTGAATCTGAGAAATTGGGGTCACAAGGGAAGAATAAAGTATTGATCTGGCAGCTTTCCCTGGCTCTCTCCTCAGAGCTGTCAGGCATATGATACATAAATTAAAAAACAGTGGCCAATTATTTCTAAGGGACATACGGTCAAGTGGTCTGTTCTTGTTATCTAAGAACTAAAGATATTTTCATTCCCTTTAATTACAAATTCAATGATAAAATTTATCATTTAATTAAGGTAGTCGATGAAAAGTTTGATAATTATCTAGAAAAGAGTTCAGATGGCCAGCAACGCAAAGGTATCGTAACCTATCCCGACACACTTCATGAAAAGCAGGAATTAAAAGAGTCTCTACTAGTTTGAAGATGATACGGGAATCTGTGTCAAGTTAGGTCCACAGCTAAAATGGAATGTGGCATACACGGAACTCAGTTTCCCCACAAAGCTAGAACAGGCAGGAGAACAGGAGACCCAGCTGTGCTCAGCCTGGAACAAAACCATAACCCAAGCTCACAAGGAGACCTGGAGGCAAACAGCCAGAGCTCCGGAGGTGAACAAGTGGTCAGCTTGAGGGCAGCCCAGCACCCAGGACAGGCTGGACTCCAGGAGCCAGGCTGTCCCTCAGTGGGCCAACAAAACCACCTCTAGACCTAGCTCTGGAGAGCACGAGGGCCTTCCCAGCTGGTTAAGGAAGAGGAATGCTGAGCTGGCCCAGAGAGGCCTGATGCTGGACGGAGGGCCCTCCCGGAGCACCTCCTGTCTGCAAAGGCTAGGCCTGCACTTCTGTGGAGTCAGGGCAGGAAGCCCAGGGAGTCAGAGGCTGGGAAGGCCTGGCGAGCGGGAGGAAGGCGAGAGCAATCATGAAGGCTGAGTACCAGCCTCAGAGCATTAGAGCAATCTGCACCCAAAAAGTCATTTTATTTTAGCACCTAATGAAGCCACATAATGCTAATCGATGAGGGTGGCCAGGTGCTGGCTTGTTCCCCTGACTGCTCTTGGTCCCTGCCTAGCAGAACATCCAGTCTTGGAAAACTCACTGTTTACTGGAAATACATAAACAACACTTATATATCATCTGGAGAGATTGCAAATTTATTTAGGAACAATAGTTTTAAATGCTCTCTTGATTTAAGAATAGAGAAAAATAAAACCATTTGAAATTGCAATTAGATTCTATCACAGTACCTACAAATGCGTCCTATAAATTATGTCCTACTATTTATAGAAAGTACATCTTCCTCCTTTAAATACTTTTTACAATTTTTCCTCTGAGTCATTTCACCATCCTTCAAACCATGGTTCTTGGCTTTACTGCAAGAATTCTATTTTTTAAGTTAAATACTACTGATTAAAAGGGTTGATTTGAGTGAATATTTAGGGAAAAGACAACTTCTAATTAGCATAAAATTGGAAATTTCCCCCAAAAATGAACATTTCGTAAGGACAATCGAGTTTATTATTGATGAAGTTGATAATCTGGGTCAAGTCCCCACTTGGTCTGTGGTAGAGACCCAGGCCGAAATGTTTTCCGTCACTGCTAGCAAGGCAGTGGCAGAGGCCGGTGCTGTCAGTAACAGCAGGCGCTGGCGTGCTGGGGACATGAAATCATGCACCTTCACAAACCAAAGAAGGAAGCTCTATCGGTATAATTCAAATTAACCCCTTAAAACAGCCATGAGAGCTTTAGTGGTCTTTGAACAAGTAATTTTTGAGCACCAACTGTATGCCTGTAACACGTCTCTGTCCTCAAGATTAGGGTCCCTGAGACAGACGACACCCAGATCCTTCCCCTCTTGGGGAAGAACTGGACAGAGGCTTCACATGGGACCAGGAAGGCCATGTCTCCCGCAGAGGCGCCGGGGGTTCTGCAGGAGGGTAGGGAGAGCCAAGCCCCGGCACCGCTTCCGGAAGGTCCTGAACTCAGGCGGCAGGAGCAGCACGTGGTGGCAGCTTCCTGCTGAGGCTGATCCCCAAGACCGGGGTGCCTGCGGAAGTGCGGTGCGTAGGGAACGGTGTGCGCCAACGTGGGTACTAGATACGTTGCTGCTTCTGCTGCTCCTCCTGACTGGCGTGTTGGGGCAGGCAGAGAAACCAGCCAGAGGTTCCTGTGCTCAAACGTGGGTGCCCTTCCTGGAGACTGCAGGGACATAACACCCCGTGGGCAGGAGGCGAGACAGACACCCCAGGGTGAGACAAAGAGCTGTGGCTCTCAGAGGGGAGAGAGATCACAACGAAAACGCGGCAAACAATATCAAAAAGGGTTTCAAGGGGGAAAAGAAATGGGATAGAGGGCACAGAGGAGCTATTTCGTGTTTTTAAAGTGAGAATTCTGGCACAATTTAGCACTTTAAAGTATGTGCAATATGATGTGATTTAAAATTAAGCATGAAAAAAGTAAACAGCTAATTAAAAAAGAAAAGAAAAGAATATAGGCTTTAACACGGGACTTCAAAACTGGGTTCAGTGTGCAGCTCGGGCCTTGGGAAAGTGGCACTGGCCTCCATGGCGAGCACACAGCCGTCAGCGCTGCCCCCAGATGGCAGAGCGCGGCATGGGGACACACCCTCCCTCCGTGCCACCCCAGCCCTTCATCTCCACAGCACCCAAGGAAGCCCACAGGAGCCACCCGGGGCTCAAGAAAATGGTCTGTCCCTGGGAGCTCGGTGCCCCTGAGTTCCCCAAGTCCAGAGAATTCTCGCCTGATGCCAGGTCTCCCTGCAGGCACAGCCTCAAAATACAAGCCCAAAGTTTCCGCTATCCTCAGTGCACTGACAACTGTCAAACCCGAGCCTCTTCTTGACGGAGGCCCTTTTCTGATAAGGTAAGTGCCAGTGATTTACTTCAATCTTCGTTTCTCCTCAGGAGGCAGGCATGACTGTCTCACTTCACCACGCAGGATCTGAGAGCCAGGGCTGCAGTCCTGCTGCCCTCCAGGCTCACCCTCCAGCCACGGACTGCCTGTCTTCTCCCTCCACTAGCTCTCCACGCCAGGCCTCAGCTGCGCCCCATGGGCCTCTCGGCCTCACAGCACGTACCGCACGCCTGCTGCTCACCTCAGACCTGGGCCTTTTCACATTTCCCAGTGTTGGGTCCAGGCCCCCCAGGACACTGGTCTCCCGCCGCACAGGTGCCCAGCAGAGCAGTGGAGCTGGCCACACGGGCCATTTTCCAAATGGTCGCCTCTGCCCACTCACCTGCCAGGCTGTTCCTCTGCAGGTGCCTCTGAATGCAAAACCTCAAGCATGCATTATCCAGTCAGCAGCCGCCACATGCAACTATCGCCAAGATTACACATGCGCGTGTGCACACACACGCGCATCTTAATTCCCTCTCTCAATTGCATCCTGTCCTCACTTCATGCCGAGATGGCCACGAACACCTCGTAAGGAGCCCATCTCCACCGACCTCTGCTTTGGTCCATGATGTGCAGCTGCACAGATGCACCTTCAAACACAAAGCAGGTTGCTGGAAACACCCAGCCTCTGCCGCGCCTTCACCTGGTGGGGTGGCGTCACGTGGCGCCTCGGTGCCTTCACCCCAGGATCGTGTCCTGTCCTCCTTCCAAACGTGTCTAGCTGTCCCCCCAAACCTCAGCCCAAGACCCAGAGCCTCCCGAAAGCCCCCCGGCTCCCACTTTGTTCAGCTGGCCCTTGACACCCCACCCAGACCTTTGTCGCGGCACAGCACACTGCGGTTGCTGCCCTACAGCTCTACCTCTAAACCTCGCCTTTAGGGATAAGCACCCTATCCTTCCTGTCAATCCAAAAAATACAGCACATAACATGCACTCAACAAATGTGTGTTGAATAAATAAATGTAATTATTCACAATAAGGCAGCTACGTGATTGAAATATGGATTCTTTATAGCAGTAATTTGTAAACACACAGAACCCTCTTCAGAAGATTACACAGGAATCCAATGAATAAAACGCATAACAGCAGAAAGTTTCTTGCTGAAATTTGCGTATGAGGAGCAGCCTCTACTCGTCGATTTCCTTTTCCTGATAAGAAACATTATTTCTTGATAAGAATTGTCGATTTCAAACTTGAAAATCCACAATTTTCTTTATTCCACCCCTCATCTTCCAGTGTTGTAGAACACACAATGCTTTGTCTCCTGGTAAATAAAGTGTTTTCTACTTACTCTTAACCCTCACCAATCTATATATTTAGACTCCTAACATACACTAAGAAACAATGATGGTCATCATAGCAAATTCAATAGGGAAAAAACGGAATTCTATGTTTTAAAATTTGAAAGTAAATGTGAAAGGTTTTAAGATATGAGGTATTTGAGAGAAAGGAAAGTAGACGAAATCATTTTAAGTGAATGTGCTTTACTGGCTGCGCTCCGGAGCAGAGCTCACCGAACCCAAGGTGGAGTGAGGTGAGTCTGCGCACAGGCTTTGGCGAGTGCAGTTTTTAAGGGCAGGGATTAGGTGATGGTATGAGAGGGGCGGCATGTTAAACAAAGGATTATTATACTAGTGGGTTGAGCAGTGGGTGGTTAAGACCTTGGTTGTAACGATTTACCTCCGGATTGAAGTAACTTCTTGAGTCCAGCCATAGAGCCCTTCCTTATTCCCCTGACCTAACAAAATGTATTTCAATCAAGTCTACAAATAAGATACAAAGACCTTTCAAAAAACAGACTTATAACTGTATGTACTATGCTACAAAGAGACTCCACGCATCTTCATTCTACAAGTAAATATCTTCTCATAGCTTGAAGTGTTCTAAGAAATCTATATTTTTCACTCAAAATATATTTTAAGTTCCAGAATCAGACTACAAGTAAGTATATGGGAAATAATACTTCATCCATTTCATCAAATCAAAAGTAAACTGAGACGTGGTTTACTCAAATATTACAAAAAAATAAAGCAGCCAAGAAAAGCTAAAACAAATTCAGTACTAAAGGAAGAAATAAAGTGTATCAAATAGTGGAGCCATTTATTTATTCAGCCATCATTTAGTGTATGCCTATAATGTGCCAGACAAGGACACAAAAGGTGAGCACACCAAAAAACAATCTCTTCAGTTAGGCAGTGGAGAAGTGAGACACATCTTAGAACCTAATCACAGGAAGTAGGTTCCAAGACAGCAGGGAACTGTCTGCAGAGCAGCTAGTAAATAGCCAGGAATAGGACAGAACAACTGCTGTGGGACATCAGTGACCAGACACACAGCATACCCCAGTCTAGACAAGCTGGACCAGCTGTGATGCCCCCCAGAACTGTGAGTCCCCCAAGCCCAGAGGCCAGCACCCCACAGGCTGCTTCCCAGAGGGGAAAGGAAAGGGACTTTACCTGCAGCAGGGGCTGAGAACAACCAAGCCCCAATTGTGGAATTAAGTAACAAATTCTGACTACTAAAAATAGGCCCCCAGCTCAGCTGAACCTGAGGTAGAAGCTGAGGTTGCTGCGTTTTGCCCTGGCGAGGAGGGGGCAAGGCTGACAGAAAAAGAAAAAAAGAAAAAAAAAAACAGAGGTTTTTTGGATCTGGACAGCACAAAACACTTGAAAAGGACTGGACCCTTAAAATGAGTGGGGGTGGGGGGCAAACATAGGACCTGGAGATACACAGAGCAACATACCAACTTCAGCTCTTCACTGGCAAACCCCAGGAAAGGGGTCCTGCTCTGAAAAGAACTTCTTTTATTTGCTTTGTTGCTAATGCTTAAAACTGCTCTCAGGCTCCAAATGCCCCAGGCATGGG
>PVIY010019647.1:0-45468 GCA_004026745.1 Myrmecophaga tridactyla
TTGATTAGTTTCTGAAGTCCTATAAAAGAGGAAACATTTTGGAGAGAGAGATTCAGAGAGAGTAGAGAATGCTGCAGCACCACGAAGCAGAGAGTCCACCAGCCAGTGACCTTTGGAGATGAAGAAGGAAGACGCCTCCTGGGAAGCTTCATGAAACAGGAAGCCAGGAGATAAAGCTAGCAGATGATGCCATGTGCCCTTCCAGCTGAGAGAGAACCCTGACTGTGTTCGCCATGTGCCTTCTAACTTTAGAGAGAAACCCTGAACTTCATCGGCCTTCTTGAACCAAGGTATCTTTCCCTGGATACCTTTGATTGGACATTTCTTTAGACTTGTTTTAATTGAGACATTTTCTCGGCCTTAGAGCTGTAAACTAGCAACTCATTAAATTCCCCTTTTTAAAAGCCATTCTGTTTCTGGTATATTGCATTCCAGCAGCTAGCAAACTAGAACACTTGGCATTGGCACTAATCTTCACCACATATGTGTGAATCCATTTCTGAACTCTCTATTTTGTTCCATTGATCATAGTATTTATCTTTTCAACAACATCACACTTGATTATCTTAGCTTATTTTGCTTTTTGGCTATTATATTGAGATATATTTACACAACAAACAAACCATCCAAATCATGCAATCACTGGCTTGCAGTATCATCACATATTTGTGCATATATCTCCATGATCAATTTTCATTGTTCCAGAAAATAAGTAAGAAAAAAAAATAAAATCCAAATCCTTCCATGACCCTTAATCACCCACACAGATTTGGACCATAGTATTATAGCAGTGCATTTGTTACTGTTTATGAAAGAATATTAAACTATTAACTCTAGTCCATAGTTTCCAAAAGGTATATTTTCCCAATATACCCCACTATAATTAACTCCTTATAATAGGGTTTTACATTCATTCTGGTCCATGAAATAACTTATTTTTTTATATTTGTAGTTAATCACAGTCACAGTCCAAGAGATTCACTGTGTCATACATTCCCAGGACTTAACCTTCAACTTTCCTTCTACTGACATTTACAACTATAAATTCCACTTTCCACCACATTCACACACCATTAAGTATTATTAATTATTCTCACAATAATGTGCTATCATCATCTCTATCCATTTCAAAATGTTTAAGTTGAACCTAGTTAAACATTCTGCCCATATAAAGCAACCACTCTCCGTTCTTTAGCATCATTCTATGTTCTGATCACCTATTTTCTATATTTTATGTGTATGACCTTACATTTTATACTTAGTTCACATCATTGAGATCACACATTTGTCCGTTTGTGTCTGACCAATTTCATTTAGCATAATGTCCTCAGGTTCATCCATATTATTGCATGCTTCAGTGCATGATTCTTTTCTTCCTTCTGAATGATATTCCTTCATATAAATATGCCATACTTTTGTTTGTCAATTCACAATTTTGGCAATTGTGAATAATGATGCTTTGAACATCAGTGTACAAATGTTTCTATGCATCCCTGCTTTCAAATCTTCCAGGTGTGTCCCAAGTAGTGGGATTGCCTGATTGCAGGGCAATTCTATACTTAGCTTCCAGAAGAACCACCAAATTGACCTCCACAGTGGCTGTACCATTGTACTTTCCCACCAGCAGAGAAGTTTTCCTATTTCATTGCATCCTCTCCAACATTTGTAGTTTACTGTTTAATAGTGGACATTCTAGTAAGTGTCACGTGATACCTCATTGTGGTTTTGACTTACATTGTCCTAATAGCTAGTGATGATCAGCATCTTTTCATGTATTTTAGAGCCATCAGCATTTCTCCTTTAGAAAAATGTGTATTTATGTACTTTTGCCAATTTTTTAATTGGGGTATTCATCCTTTAATTGTTGAGTTGTAAGACTTCTATAAATATTCCGGATACCAAACCCTTATCAGATATGTGGCTTCCAAATATTTTCTCCCATTGAATCATCCTATTGCTAAAGTACTTTGAAGTATTAAAGTATTCAATTTTGAGGAGGACACATTTATCTAGTTTTTCTTTCATTGCTTGTGCTTTGGGTGTAAGTTCTCAGTACTACCTCCTGTTGCTAGATCTTGAAGATGTTTTCTTGTATTTTCTTCTAATAGTTTTATGATATTGTCTCCTATAGTCAGGTCTTTGATCCATTTTGAATTAATTTTTGTATACAGTATGAGATAGCAAGGCTCTTTCATTCTTTTGGTTACAGATATCCAGTTCTCCCAAAACCATTTATTGAAGAGATACTTCTGTCCCAACTGAGTGGATTTCAGCGCCTTCTCAAAAATCAATTAATCATAGATCCAAGGGTCTATTTCTGAACACTCAATTTGTCTCTATTGACCAAAATGTCTATATTTATTCCAAGATGATGCAGTTTTGAACACTATGGTTTTATAATATGCTTTAAAGTCGGAATCATGAGTCATCTTGCTTAATTCTCCTTTTTCAATAGGTGTTTGATTATTTGAGTCCCCATTTTCCATTTCTGTCAGGTAAGCAGTTGGAAATTTTATTGGTATTGCATTGAATTTGTAGATCAATTTGTGTAGAATTATCATCTTAACAATATTTAGCCTTCCAGTCAATGAAAATGGATGTCTTTTCATTTATTTAGGTTTTCTTTGATTTCTTTTAGCATTTTTTGTGTGTGTAACATTATGTGTACTGTCCTTTACATCCTTAGTTAAGCTTATTCCAAAATATTAATTCTTTTAGTTACTATTGTAAATGTTTTCTTTTTCTTGACTACCTCCTCCAATAGTTTATTGTTAGTGTATAGAAGCCCTACTTACTTTTGTTGTTAATTTTGTATCTTGCTACTTTGCTGAATTTATTTAATTTCTTAGTAGCTTCATTTTTTTCTTGAATTTTCTAAGTCTAGGATCATGTCATCTGCAAATAGCAAAATTTTCATGTTTTTCCTTTCTGATTTGCATTCTTTTTATTTTATTTTCTTGTCTAATTGCTCTAACTAGAACTTCTAGAACAATGGTGAATAAGAGTGGTATGCTGGGCATCCTTTTCTTGTTCCTGATCTAAGAGAAAAAGTTTTCAATGTCTCACCATTGAATTTCATATTAGCTGTCAGGTTTTCACATATGGCCTTCATTATGTTGAGGAATTTACCTTCTATTTCCATCTTTCAAAGTGTTTTAATCATGAAAAGATACTGGATTTTGTCAACTGCCTTTTCTGCATCAATTGAGATAATCATATGTTTTTTCCTTTTTGATTTGTTGATGTGGTGTATTATATTAATTGGTACTTTTGTGTTGAACTACCCTTGCATACCAAGAGTAAAAACCAGTTGGCCATGGTGTATAATTCCTTTAATTTGATAGTGGGTTCAATTTGCAAGTATTTCATTGAGGACTTTTGCATCTTTATTCATTACAGAGATTGTCCTTTTGTTTTCTTTTCTAATAGTATTATTAGCAGGCTTTGTTAGTAGGTTGCTTCATAGAATGAAATAGGAAGTGTTTCCTATTTTTAAAAAATGAAGAGTTTTAGCAGGATTGGTATTTATTCATCTTGGAATGTTTGGTAAAATTTACCAGTGATACCACCTGGAATTGCAATATTCTTCGTAGTAAGATTTTTGACGTCTGATGCAATCTCTTTACTTTCAATTGGCTTCTTGAGGTCTTCTGTTTCTTCTCAAGTTAGGGTAGAATTTTTTTCTAGGAAATTATCCATCACACCTAAATTCTTTAGTTTGTTGCCATACAGTTGTTCATAATATCTCATTGTGATCTTTTGTATTTCTTTAGGGTCCATGGTAATGTCAATTCTCTCATTTCTGATCTCGTTTAGCTCATCTTCTCTCTTTCTGTCTTTATCAGTCTAGATAAGGACTTGTTGATTTTAGTAGTCCTAAATAATTAACTTTTGGTTTATTAATTCTCCATTATTCTTTAATTCTTTATATCATTTATTTCTGCTGTAATATCTGTTATTTCTTTCCTTTTACATGCTCTGGGGTTAGTTTTTTCCTTGTTTAGTTACTCCAGTTCTTTATTAAGTCTTTGGTTTTAGTTCTTTTCTCCTTTTAATGTAGGTTTAGGACCATACATTTCCTTCCCAACACTGTCTTCTCACATCCCATAGATTTTGATATGTTGTGTTAACCTTTTCATGGATCTTGAGATATTTACTGATTACTTTTTCAATTTCTTTTTTGACCCATTGATTGTTTAAGATCATGTTGTTTAACTCCATGTATTTCTGAAATTTCTGACTCTAATGAATTCCAGTTTCATTCCATTATGATCAGAAAAACTGCTTTGTATAATTTTAATAATTTTAAATGATTTAATGCCTGTTTTGTTCCTCAGCATGTGGTCTATTCTAGAGATTGTTCCATGAGCACTTGAGAAGAATGGATATACTGCTGTTTGGGGGTGCAATGTTCTATATGTGTCTGTAATAATTAGTTCATTTATCACATTATTCAGTTTTTCTGTGTGCTTATGGACCACCTGTATAGGTGTTCTGTCTATTGGAAAGAGTGTTGTGTTGAAGTCTCCCACTATTAGTGTAGAGACATCTGTCACTCCATTCAGTTTTGCCAGTGTTTGCCTCATGTACTTTGAAGCACCTTGATAGGTGGAATATCTTTTTACATTCCTTCACTTTCAACTGATTTGTATCTTAAAGTCTAAAAAAATCTCTTGTAAACAACATATAGTTGGATCATATATTTTTAAATCCATTCTGCCAGTCAATATATTTTTGGGGGGAGTTTAATTCATTAATATTCAATGGTATTATTGCAATAGCCATCTTAATTTTCACCAATATTTCCTTTGATATTTATTTCTCATATCTACTTTTTTTCTCTTTTTATCCATTCAGTTACCCTTCCTAAAAGTCATCACTTCTATACTGTACTCCAAGCCTCTCCATATTGTGGGTTTCTTTCCACCTGGCAGAATGCACTTTAGTATTTTTTGCAGGGTAGGTCTCTTGTTAATATATTCTCTCAGATTTTGTTTTCTGTGAATGTTTTAATCTCCCTCAATATTGAAGAACAGTTTTGCAAGAGAAAGGATTATTAGCTGGCAATTATTCTCTTTCTGTGTCTTAAATGTATCATACACTATCTTCTTGCCTTCATGGAGTCTGATGAAAATTAGCACTGAGCCTTATGTGGCTTTCCTTGTATGTGGTGCCACTTTCAGGATTATCTCTTTCTCTTTGGCATCTGACAGGCTGATAAGCATATATCTTGGAGTGGGTCTATTCAGATTTGTTGTATATGGAGTATGTTGAACTTCTTGGATTTGCATACTTATGTTTTTTCTAAGGGTTGGGGAATTTTCAACCATTACATCCTCAAATATACTTCCTGGCCCTTTTTCCTTCTCTTCCACTTCCCTATAATGTGTATATGTATGCACTTTCTATTACCAACCAATCCTCTGAGACCCAGCTCAATATTTTTTCATTTGTCCTTTTGTATGTTTGAGTTCAGTTGCTATAACCTTTAGTACACAAATCCTTTCTTTTGCATATTCAAATCTTCTGTTTCATGTCTCTAATATATATTTTTATTTTATCTACTGTGTCTTTCATTTCTATAAGATCTACTATTTTTCTATACAGTCTTTCAAATTTTCCTTTATGCTCGTCTAGTGTATTAATAGCCTTTATCTATTTAAGCTTCTCATTTAAATTATTGAGATTTGTTTGACCATCTTTGATTAGTTGTTCCAAATTCTATATTTTCTCAGATTTTTTATCTTGACCATTTTATTTGGCCATATCTTTTTGTTTTTTTATGTGCCTTGTAATTTCTTGGCATCTCAAAATGCTCGTTTTGAAATTTGGTTTCATCTCATCAAAAATTTTTTTGTGGTTGATTAGGTTCACATTGAAGGATTCCTGTGTTACTACGTTCATTGGTATTTCACAGCCAAACCAGGTGCTGTCCCACATAGTGGTTGAAGACCTATAACAAAGGGCCATAGAAAATGTGCCAGAAAAGTTGCTTCTCAGGTTGCACTTTCTCACCCTTTCCAGAGATGACACTCTTCATCTACCTATTATCCAGAGTCCTACACAGGTAAGGTATATTATATCCCTCTGACCCTTCTGTTTCTACAGTGAGCAGGGATAAAGGCCCCATGGTTCTGTGGGCACCTGTCTAGAAAAGACCAAGTCTGTGAGCTCCTGCTGTCCTATTTCATCAACTAACAGTTGAGACAGAGGGCCTCCTGTCTCACTCAGACTACTGTAACCTATGGAATAAGACCCAGGGATGCCTGGGATTGTCAACCTCAAGAGTGGAAGGAGGGTGCCTGGGCTGCAGCTAAACTTATAGATGCTTCTCTGTTTATAGAAAAAGTGGAGGCACCAACACTTAAGGTTTCTGTGGGGACAGGTTCAAAGCTGTGCAACCCAGACAGACATCCTCTCTGACCAACAGCTCATACCAGAACATCCTATCTACCTCACTCTTCCTGAGAGGAGGGATTCATTTTCTCACTCTTGCAAAGCAATCAGTCAGATGAGAACTAAGATGCCTGGATCTGCTGGCCTCAGGGTGAAAGATATGCATTGGGCCCCCTGATGCAGATAAATTTCTTGCCACAGTCTCTAAATTTGTAGAAAGTCTCCAGGCTTGGGCTCTCAGAGGATCAAACTTACTGGTCAAAAGATTGTCAGGGGCTACACTGCATCCTTGAGTTGTGGGTTTGAGTAGATGTGGGATAAGAGGTGCATGGGGGTTTGTCACTCACCACATTCTACTTGTAGGACCGATGGAGCTGCACGCCTCATAGGAAATGTCCAGGCTGCAAGATCAAGAGGGCCAAGCTTGCTATCCCTCAAAGTCAGGCTGTGACATGTTGCACCAGATGGTGACAAACAAGGAAACTCATAGCCACCTTCAGTGAGAGGATGGGCACCAGATGCCAGGGTTGAGGTCACTTACCAAAATTTCAGTTATATTTCTCCATTGTTTTGTTCAACTCCTTAAATATTGCAGTGGTTCACCCCTGGTCTCCCAAGCCTCAGAATGCTTCATTGGATAATATCTGCTTTGTCTAAGGACATATTTTCAGAAAGTCCACACAGAATGAAAGCATAAGATATCAAGGCAATTGGTATAGTGGTTAACTCAGTAAAACCCACAAAGTAGAAGACTAGAAGCTGATTGATGTGAGTGTCGGAACAAAAAATAGTGATGAGTGAAGGTATGCCACTAAACACATATCTAATTTCATTGGATGCACAAAAGGATAGGCTAAAAGTGACCAATATGTATAAAGTGTTATTCAAAATGTCACCAACAAAGGAAGTCATGATGAGTGACGAACAATTCAGGGTAACATGCCAACTGAATATAGCAGTGGGTTGTAGATTGCTACATAACAATCATAAGCCATTGCACCTAAGAGAAAACTCTCTATAGTCTCAAAGGTAACAAAGAGAAATATCTGTGCTGAACTGAAGAAATTTACTGGCTTTATTTTTTATCAAGAATTTGACTAACATCATGGGGATGACAACTGAAGAATAGCCAGCATCCAGCAATGTCATCACACTCAGAAAATAGTACGTGGGATAGTGGAGCCTGAAATCCCCAATGATGAATACAGTTAGTCCCCAATTTCCTTTAAGTGTGAAGAAATAAACTGCTAGATATAACAAAATAGGAAGATCAGCAAAAAATCATTCATGATGCCAAACATGACTTAAAACACATTCTTCAACTGAATCCTGTATATATTGAAATCAAATGGCAACCCTGACATTTCAGTTTAATCTTGTAGGCAATATTCTTAGAAATAATGTCTATATAATTAACATCCTCCTCTTTGTTTCTTGGATTGGCTTTCAGAATCCAAGGTATTGATGCTATTGGCAATGAAAAAGTTAGGCTCAAATGGATGAATTTTTTCCTGTGTAAATTATAGGATGAAATTGTTTCATTCATTTGTTTGCCTATTGATTCTTAAGAAAAATCTTCAAAATTAAGTATTTATTTTCCAGTTCTGTTCTGATCATTTTTCTGCACCCTGTTCTCACATTATTTTACTAAAAATTTACAGGCACAAATGAATATTGGGATTGTTAAATCCAAAAATATTATAGTGGAAAACACAAATCTGAGTACTAATCCTATATTTGTTGCAAAGTACATTAAATAACTTTCCTTAGTGGTCATGATTATAAAGGTGAACGGCCACATCACCGTCACAAGATTGCATTAAATTTAAAGATAAAGCAGGTGTGTAAATAATACAATTTATAAATGCTTCCAGATGACAAGGGATTGGAATAAGTTAGACAGATATTGAAAATTATATTATAAGAAAGCCCTTCAAAGCAACTGCTTTTGTGTTCTTTCCTGGAAAGTATGTTCTTCCATTATTCCTTCAGTAGTAATGGTGAAGGGGCCACAGAAGATACCCTAGGGGTAGATGTACATTGTTTGCAAAGAAAAGGATTGAAATGTCTTTTTATTTTCCAGTTTTCTCTCTTGAAATGAATAAATTTTAATAAACTGTCCATTTTGGCATTTGTAGCCTGTACAATTATTATAGTTAAATTCAAATTTTTACTTAGTGAAAAAATCAGTACTTCTTCATTTGTATGCTCACAATTACTGTAGAGTTTGTGAATGGACTTTTGAAATGCATTTTTGTGAAAAAGAAAATACAACTATTTATTATATATTATAGCTGCTCATATAGCTTCTAATATAACTATGAAATAAATATCAACAAATGATCCCTAATAAAATGGTATAGAAAAGCTATCAGTGAAAGAATTTAATCCTGACATTTTCCACATGTAGTGTTGGATTTCTAGTATATTCTGTTATGCCAACAGACAGTTTTTCATTCAGTGGACTGTGAAGAACTAAGTGCCTGATGAAAAAACATTAAGAAACACCTGCATATGAATTAAAAATCTTAGTAGCTGAATACAATTAAATTCAGGATTAATAAATAGGGACATGATTTCATCAGGTAAACTTCATTTCCCATGGTCTGTAAGAAATTAAAGTTTGTGATTTCATCCATTCATTGACCCCTGTACTTTTCAGGGCTAAAGGGGTATGTATGTGTTATTGATTGGTCTAGGCTGCATTCGGTGACCCACAAATAATTTATATCCATAACATGAAACACTAAATTTTTGTCATATGTAGATGTTCATGTATCAAAAAGATAATGCACAAATCTTAAAATTTCTTAGAAAGTCTCTCACATATCTACATGAAAGATTTTTATTATGTATAGAAAAACAGATTCATAATTGTGCATTAAAGAATACCCTCATTTGAATCAGAGAATTCTTGAGTAAATTATATAATTATGCTAAATTCTAATTTCTTCATAAATTAAGACAATTTACATTGTTTCATGAAAACACACAAATAAATGTTATAATAGTTTCTAATCTAGTTTAGTGACTATATAATAAAATAACTTATAAATGTGTAAATTAAAAATGTAATTATGTATTAACATATTTTTAAGCAAACAAATAAAACACTTCTGTACAAAAAAAACTCATTCTTTCTCTCTGCCCCGATTTTTATCTCTCTGTTTCTCTGTCTGTCCTACAATAACCCATGAAAGACATACAGAAATATTTATTGAAGCATATTAGTGACGAAACAGGAAGACTGGAAGAAAAGCACAGTAAAGGGAAATAAAATTATGCAAACACATTTTGAAAAAGTGTCAAAGGTAGTCTACTATAGGAATCCATTGTATAAACATCTTGACTAAAACACACTAGAGAAATTTCAGTAACTTAAGTTCCTTGGCATGAATGAGAAGAAACAATAATAGTGGAAGATTAAGAGCCTGCTTCTATAGCCCTGTATTACAATTTCTGGCTTAACATTTATTGCCATTGTGAGATTGGAAAAGTAATTTCATTATTCCAAACATAAGAATAAAACACAATGACCAAAATTTTGGCATGCCTGTATCTCTTCATGAACATGGCATCATTAAATAGTGCTTATTTCTGTGATGTACTGAAATACATGTTTTAAATTAATTTTTCATTATATGTGAGAGCTGAACTAAACTGAGATATTGTTGACATTTTATCTAAAAGTTATAAAAAATATGAAGTTACAAAATAAATTTTTATTAAAGCATTGAAAATTGATGGACCTTTAAACAGAGGCTCTGGATTTCTTCTATTTATTTAAATGTGTATATATCTATATTTCTATATCTATATATCTATGTATATTTAAATATGTATATGTTCTATGACAGTATATATATATATATATTAAATATCATTCTACCAAGAATAAATCCAGAAATATCAATATTCTATGCTTCAAGGACCAAAACTATTCATCTTTATCTCCACGTCCTGCTAATGGGACAGGTCAATGAAATAATAGTGCATTTTATTTAGATTATCCTGTTATCCTCGACAAGGTAATTTTCTGGCAATTCTTGGTCATTGATTATTTTTGTATAGCAAGAACTCGGTTTACAAATGAAGTTTTTTTTTTTTTAACAATCATGTCCCACTAGAGAAACTCTATATCACTATAAGGAACTAGAAACATGGTACAGAATATATGTAGTTTAACCATTTCATCAATTCTGATTTACAAAAAGGCATTCCTGTTACCTAATATTCCAGAGCTGTTAAACTAATTATGTAAATGTGTAGCTGATTTCACTTTAAGAGGGGGTAGAGATGGAGGTGTTGCGAGATGGTGGCAAATGGAGGTGTGGAATTTAATGAGTCCTCTAAAGCAGCTATTGAATAACCAGGAACTGTTTGGAACAACTGTGTGTGGAACAACGTAACTGGATATGCATCATAAACTAGATTGATATGGGTGCAAGTAATGAGATCACAGAGCAGAACCCTAAGTAAAACCCCCAAACTTCAGAGGTTGACACCCCTCCCCCACTGGCATGGCAGGCTGTGTTGAAGCACTTGCCTATGGGAAAAAACAGCAGTCCTTACTATGAGCAAAGGAAGGTGGCTCAACCAAGCTCTAATTGTGGTTTAAATAACAAATTTGGACCACTGAATAGAAGCTCCAAACACAGATAAATCCAGAGCAACTACAAAAGGAACCCTGAGGTGTATTCTGGCAGTAAGGAGGTGGAGATGATGGAAAAAAAATTGAGGCTTTTGGAGTTGGCTGAGTTGAGAATACTGTAAAAGTGCTGTACCCCAAGAAAGGTGGCACATAGAACCAGGTAACAACTCTGACTCTTCACTAACAAACCTAGGGGTTTGGGGCCTGGTCGTGAAAAGTGAGTTATTTCTCTTTTTTTTTAACTATTCTAAGCAGCTTATTAGAAAAAGGCTCAGATATTTTCAGTTGTCAGCACTGACCCAGGCAAGGGTGGAGTTAAGATAAACCTGAGAGAACAAGTAAGTAGTCAAATGAAGGTGATAATTTCTGAAAGTATTTATCTTACCAAGAAAGGGAAGGTGGGCTCAGCTCAAGCAGTGGTCCTCTTTCAGAGAATTCAGACCCAAGGGATGGAAAATACAAACAGCATAAGTTTGCCTTCTACCTCAGACCCTGTCTCAGCCATTCACCTGGCAGGGATGGGGTCTCACCTCATGAGAATTAAAGGTACTGCAGTGCTTTACATTGGTTTGGATCTGTAGGGGGACAAGTACCACCTGCTGGGATGGACAGGAAAAGCACAGAATCTAGAGGCTTCACAGGAAAGTCTGACAACCTGCTGGGTCTCAATCACAGGGAAACGATATGGATTGTACCATCTTCCTGAAATCTGGGTCTGTCTGGTCTGGGATAATCTTGTTGGGGGTCAATCATATTGGTAAGACTCTCCTCAAAAAAGTTTCCACATAAGCAGGGCAAGAATGAAAAAAAAGAGCTGAAATATTCTGATCAGTTAAACTGAAGCTATGCTAGAGGCTTAGAATAATTTGAACTGAATGCAAAGAACAGATTTAAAAAAGCCAACAATCAAGAATACCCTGGGAAAAAGAGTGAAAATAAGCTTCAGAATAAAAAATCAAGGAAATCAGATGCTTAGAAACCAGTAAAAAGTTGTAAATCATACAAGGGAAAATTAAGGTATGGCCCAGTCAAAAGGACAAGTTAACACCTCAAATGGCAAGCAGGAGTTGAATAAACTAATTAAAAACATTCAAACAAACATGCTAAATCAAATTAAAAATCAAATCAATGAAATAAAGGAAGATGTGGCAAAGAGATGAAGGGCATAAATTAAACATTTGGTGAACAGAAAGAAAAACTCAAAAGCTTGAAAAAACAAATAGTAAAACTTATGGAACTGAAAGGCACAATTGAGGGATGAAAAACAAAATGGAGACTTATAATGACAGATTTGAAGAGGTAGAAGAAAGGATTAGTAAACTAGAGGAGAACATCTGAAATCTAAAACAAAAAAGAAGAGAGAGGAAAAAGAATGGAAAAATATGAGCAGGATCCCAGGGAATTGAATTACAAAATAAAGTGCACAAATATACACTTTATAGGTGTCTCAGGAGAAGGGGAAAAGGCCAGAAAGAAAAATAGAGGAAATAATCACTGAAAATTTCTCATCTATTAGATGCGAAATTACAGACCCAAGAACAACAATTTACCCCAAATAGATTAGATCCAAAAAGATCTATTCCATGATACTTACTAATCAGATTGTCAAATGTCAGTTTATAATGGTACAGCTGCTATGGAAGAGAGTTTAGCAGTTCTTTAGGAAACTAAACATGAGTTTGCCCTATGACCCAACAATAAAACTTCTTGCTATTACCAGAAGAGCTGGAAGCAGTGACACAAACAGACATTTGCACACTGATGTACAGTGTGCTATAATTATTCATAGCAGCATTATTTACAATTGCCAAAAGATGGAAACAATCCAAATGCCCATTAACAGACAAGTGGATTAACCAAATGTGGTATATGCACACAATGGGGTATCATGCAACAATAGGACAAAATGACATCCTGAAGCACATGACAAGATGCCTTGAGTACATAATGCTGAATGAAATAAGCCATACACAAAGGGATAGATACTGTACGATTCCACTTTTTACCATGTTAAAGGTAAAATCAGAGGCTTATATTACAGAATATGGAGAACTTAGAGATACACAGAAGATAGAGATGGGTGAATTGTTAGCTAATGAGGTTGAACTCAAATGGAATGGAATAGATAGAAGTGAAGGCTGTTCTCTAGTGTGTCTATAAATAATATTACCATATTAAAGGTGAACATGATTGAAAGGGATTGTATAGACCTATGTGTCCCACTGCTTAGCATTAGAAATAGAAATAAGTTCTTGCAATAACTGCTTCAAATGTGTGATTCATGTACAAAGAGAATTTAAATACAGGGCACTGGGGAAACTTCTATTGCATGCTATGGGCTATGATTAATAGGCAAACATCAGCAGTAGCACAGCAACAGCAAGGGTCATGTGGTGTGGGACAAAAGTTAAGGAGAGGTTTAGATGTCATTTGGTGAGGATGTGATTATTGGTTATTTCTCTCTTGGGCAATGAAATTATCAAAAATTGAGAGTGTTGATGGACTATGGACTTAGGTCATTATACATGATGCCTAATGAATGCAGGTGGCTGAGGGATGCACTGACTGAGAAGCAGATTGACAAGCAATGGTGTATACATATGATCATTTATTGTGCTGCCACAAAAATGAATGAAATTGTGAGGTGTGCAGTGATGTGAACGAACCTGTTAAACCTTTGGCGAGGCAAAATAAGCCAGAAATGAAACAACAATTATTGTATGGTCTCCTATAGAAAATCCTTATAAGAAAACTTGGGCCTAGGTTGTAAGCTCTTATAGCAGGCATGTTTACAAACATATATACAAATGCTTTGTGTATATGCTATATTATACAATAAAAAAGTTTTTTTTAAGTCCTTTCTACTCCTATTCTGCTGAGAGTTTTAACCATTAATTTATGTTAAATGTTACTAGATAATGTTCCTACAGCAATTATGGTGATCCCATGCTTTTTCTCCTATATTCCATTAATGCAATGAATTAAATGGATGCATTTTCAAATGTTAAGCCAAACTTGTATTTCTCAAATAAACCCAATTTGGTCATGAAAAAAAATCTTCTAAGAGTTTCTTATGGATATCACCAGGTACCCATCTATAGATTAGTATATTGCATCCTTATGATAAGGAAAGACCATATAAAACTAAAAATATGTGACCTTTAATGTTACAGATTAATGCTCTATTACATAGACTATTACAGTTATCTGTCTACTGTGCCAACTATCATTTTCTCCTTTTAATACCTCTTATCCATCATTTTTTCTCTGTGTAAGTGTATTAGTTAGGGTTCTCTGGAGAAACAGAATCAACAGGGAACACTTGCAAATATAAAATATATAACAGTGTCTCACATGACCGCAGGAACACAGAGTCCAAAATCTGCAGGGCAGACTGTGAAGCCAATGACTCTGATGGATGGTCTGGACGAATTCCACAGGAGAGGCTCACCAGCTGAAGCAGGAATAGAGCCTGTCTCCTCTGAATCCTCCTTAAAAGGCTTCCAGTGATTAGATTGAGCATCACTCATTGCAGAAGACACTCCCCTTGGCTGATTCCAAATGGAAACAGCTGTGGATGCAGCTGATGTGATCATGATCTAATTCTATGAAATGTCCTCATTGCAACAGACAGGCCAGCACCTGCCCAACCAGACAAACAGGTACCACGACTTGGCCAAGTTGACACATGAGCCTGACCATGACAGTGAGATTTTCAATAAGCTTAAATTACCTCTCATGCCACCTTGAAGTGTAAAACTTTAAAATTTAAATAAGCATATTAACTTTTATTAAACAATTACAAATTATTCCATAGGTTATGTGTTTTTATTATTTTTTTGCATACACATTTATCAATTTTTGGAGGAATTAAAGAGTTTATAATTCCAGCAAGAGGAAAGTGGAATTAATAGAATTTAAGCTATTAACCTAACACCAAAAAGCTAGCCTGTATCATACCTAGGACAGTATACAAGAATATAGTCATTAGATTACTTTCCCAATCCTAAATCACATTTTTTCCCACTCAATAATCATTTTTTTTAGTAAGAGATAAAGTGACTATATGTAGTCAGTTTATCATGTAGTTCATTGTTCCAGAAAATTTCATTTGAATATTATGGGGAAAAAACTCTTATCTTGTTGATATTTTACTGCAGAAGAAAGATACTCAGATTTCTCCTTGGGAATCTCCTGTGGACTTCAAGAAAAGTTTATTAAACTGGCATAAATATCCAAATGCATAATTTTCACAGCATATTATAATTGGGGGTCAGTTCATTTCCAGAAGTAAGGAGAAAAGTTTTTCATCACTTAACATAATATTTTTGAAACTGAAACCCTAAATCTCCAAGAGGAGTTTATACTAGGAATACAAAGACGGTTCAAAGCAAGAAAATCAATTAATGTAATACAGCACATTAACAAATCAAAAGAGAAAAATCACATAATCATCTCGACTGATTCTGAAAAAGCATTTGACAAAATTCAACATCCTTTACTGATAAAAGCAGTTCAAAAGATAGGAGTCAAAGGTAACTACCTCAATATGATGAAGGGAATACATGAAAAACTGATAGCCAGCATCATACTCAATGGAGAGAGACTGAAAGCTTTCCCCCTAAGATCGGGAATGAGACAAGGATGCCCACTGTCACTACTATTATTCAGCATTGTACTAGAAGTTCTAACTAGAGCAATCTGGTAGTACAAAGAAACAAAAGGCATCCAAATTGGAAAGGAAGAAGTAAAACTTAAACTTTCTTTATTTGCAGATGAAATGACACTATACTTGGAAGATCCTGAGAAATCTGCAGCAAAGTTACTTGAGCTAATAAACAAATGCAACAAGGTGACAGGATAAAAAATTAATGTGCATAAATCAGTAACATTTCTATACACAAGCCATAATCTAACTGAGGAGTCAGTTAAGGAAAAAATTCCATTCAAAATAACAACTAAAAGAATCAAGTACTCAGCAATGAACTTAACTAGGGACATAAAAAACTTGTATGCAGAAAACCACACAAAATTGCTAAAAGAAATCAAAGGAATCAAAATAGGTGGAAAGACATTCCCTGCTTATGCATAGGAAGGCTAAATATAGTTAAGATGTCAATTCTACCCAAATTTATCTACAGATTCAACACAGTACCAATTAAAATTCCAACAACCTACTTTGAAGACTTGGAAAAGCTAATTTCCAAATTCATCTGGAAGGGAAAGAGACCCTGAATAGCTGAAAGCATTTGAAAAAAGAAGAACGAAGTGAGAGGATTAACACTCCCTGACTTTAAAACCTATTATAAAGCCACAGTGGTCAAAACAGCATGGTACTGGCACAAAGATAGAAGCATTGACCAATGGAATCAAATTGAGAGTTACGAAATAGGCCACCAAATCTATGGTAAACTGATTTTTGATAAGGCCCTCAAATCCTCTGAACTGGGACACAATAGTCTTTTCAGTAAATAGGCATGGAAGAACTGGATATCAATAGCCAAAAGAATGAAAGAAGACCCCTATCTTACAGCCTATACAAAAATTAACTCAAAGTGGGTCAAACATCAAATATAAGAACTAGCATCATAAAGCTTCTAGAAGAAAATGTAGGGAAACTTCCTCAAGACATAGTAATAGGAGGTAGCTTCCTAAACTTTACACCCAAAACACAAGTAAAAAATGAAAAACAGATAAATGAGAACTCCTCAAAATCAAATACTTCTGCACCTCAAAAGACTTTGTCAAAAAAGTAAAGAGGAAGCCAACTCAATGGGAGAAAATATTTGGAAATCACATATCAGACAAAGTTTTGATATACTGTATACACAAAGAAATCATATAACTCAACAACAAAAGAATAAACACCCAATTATAAAAGGAGCTAAGGATATAAATTGGCATTGTTCTGAAGAACAAATACAGATGGCTCAAAAAGCATGAAAAAAGGTCCTTTTCATTGGCTATAAAGGAAATGCAGATCAAGACTACAATGTGATACCACTTCACACTTATAAGAATGGCTGCTACTAAATAAACAGAAAACTATAAATGTTGGAGAGGATGTAGAGAAATTGGGACACTGGTGAGAATGTATAATGGTGCAGCCACTATGGAAGACATCTTGGTATATGACCTAGCAATAGCACTACTTTGTATATACCCAGAGAAGCAGAAAACAATGACACAAACAGACATTTGCACACCAATGTTCAGAGCAGCATTTTTCATAATTGCCAAAAGATGGAAACAAACCAAATGCCTATCAACAGATGAGTGGATTAACAAGATGTACATGTGATGGGATATTACACAGCAGTAAGACTAAATGACATCCTGAAGCTGTCATTTAGATCTGTCAAGATGACAAGATGGATGAGCCTTGAGGACATAATGCTGAGTGAAATAAGCCAGACACAAAAGGATAGCTATGGTATGATTCCACCTTTATGACCATGGTAAAGGTAAAATCAGAGGCTTATAATACAGAATATGGGGTACTTAGAGATACATAGAAGCTAGAGATAAGTGAATGGTTAGTAATAAGGTTGAACTCCAATGTAAGGGAATAGAAGTGAAGGTGGTTCTCTAGTGGGTCTGTAAGTAATATTATCACATTGAAGATCAACAAGATTGTTTGCCCCCAGCCCATAAAGTGTCATAAACTTCCCCAACCGCCCTGAGCTCTGTGCATGCATACATCAGCTTCAGGTCACCCAGACTTGCACACGTGCACACATACATCCACATCCTGCTCACCCCGGCACTCATGCATCTGTGCCCCTCCTCCCTGACCCCTGTGCCCCCCAGCCCCCCCAGCCCCACACATACACACACTCATTCCCCATACCCCCAGCTCTGGGCAAGCACTAACCTGCACATCTGAGTCACACTCGCCCCCAGCCCATGCAGATGCAATAGCATCCTGCTGCCCCTGAGTTCTGCACATACACATACCAGAGCCCCACTATCAGACCCAAGCATGTGCACAGCCAGATCCTCCCAGTTGGACGCCCACACATCCATGCAATGGCCTCTCAATCCCTGGACCTTGTCCACCTGCCCTGTGCACATGTGCATCCTTGTCCCAACCCTCGGCACAAGCACCCTACTCCCACACCTGGCAGGTGTTCACATACACATCTGAACCACATAGACCCTGCCCTGCACACATGTTCTCCCCTGCTCCACCCCACCTGCACCTGCAGACCTGTGCCAGGGCCACAACCACCTAACAATACCTGATCCACATCCTACAACCTCCACAACCTATGCCCCACTCCTGCACACTCACAAAACCACATTCTGGCTCCCTTGGACCCCTCTCCCTGTGCAAGGACCTACCCATGTTTTGCCATCACTGTGCCCCAACCTCTGTGCCCTGTATCCCACACTTGATACCCACAACCCCCATGCTCCATATGACCACTGCGTCCTGACCATCCATCAGCCCTTATGCATCTGCACAGTCCCTACATCCCCCTATATCTTATCTCTGTGTGCCCCAACCACGCCCTGCTTTTGTACTTCAAGGCCTGCCTGAGCTTCCCCCTGCCTCTACAGCCCATGCACTGCATTTCCAAAACCCTGTACCCCACACCCCACACTCACAGACACCAATGTAATGTCCCTGAACTGTACCCATACTTGTGCCTCAACCTATCCCTACACTGTTGAGTCTCACCCCACACCTCACATCCTGCACCACATCTGTCCTGAAAACACAAAGCTTTAGACTACTGAAGGAAATCAACTTCCAAAGTAGCCCTATCAAGATTTTACATGCTGTGAAGGTAACAGAAGATCTCTAAGCTTATCAAGATGCAGGAAGATATAGCCCAACCTAATGACCACATAAAATATCAGAGGAGACACAAACTTTGGAACAATTAATCAAACATGATCATATAACTATGCTAAATAAAACCAACGGTTTGGCTAATGACATAAAGGAGATCAAAAGACACTAGAAGAGCATAAAGAGGAACTTGAAAAAATAAATAGAAAAATAGCAGATATCACAGAGATTAAAATGCTGTAGACCAAATAAAAATATATTAGAGACAGAGAACATCAAATTTGAAGATGCAGAAAAAAGAATAAGTGAACTAGAGGACAAGACAATTGACTTCAAACACAGAAAAGAGCAATGGCAGAAAAGATGGAAAAGATGGAACTGAATCTCAGGGAAATGATATACAAAACAAACCACATAAATATAAGAATCATCAGTGTCCCAGAAGAAGAGAAAAGAGCTAGGAAGATCAATTGAGGATATAATGGGGAAAACTTCCCAACCCTTATAAAGTACATAAATATGCAAGTCAAAGAAGCTAAAACAAACTCCAAATAGAATAAATCCAAATAAGCCTTCCCCAAGACACATACTAATCAGTCTGTCAAACGTTTAAGAGAAGCAGAAAATCCTAAAAGTGGCAAGAGAAAAACAATCTACTACACACAAGGGAAATCATGTAAGACTGAGTTCAGACTACTCAACAGGCACTTGGAGGTGAGAAGGGATGTTTGATACATTTAAGATCTTGAAAGAGAAAGACTTCCAGCAAAGAATTCTGTACCTAGACAAAGTGTACTTCAAAAGTGAGGGAGACAGGCATAGAACTGCCAGCATTTAACCCCATCATCCACCCCACTGCTATCATCCAGATTCTGATCCTTACCAACCCCAATAAAGAGAAGATTCACCTTTGCTACCAGCTTTTCTTCACCCTAGGTAATGAGACCAACAATGAGATGGGGGATGTGGACCAGTTACCCCACCCAAGACCTGGAGGAGCCTCTTAAACAGAGGGGAACTGAGGGAGTGGACACAGAGTGATAGACCATCATCCAGCCTGGGGTGGGAGGCTGACAACGAGGATCCTTTGTCCCTATGGCCATAGCCCTCAGGGCACTTCTCCCCTTACCCCTGGGCCCTCAAATGACTCTTTCTCTTCCCTTCTTACCCTCTCCTCTGATAAGCCAAACCCAGCAGGAGGCTGGGCCTGGGTTTGTACTGTTGGGGTCCTCCCAACTGGGTGGTAGCCTGAAACAGAGCTGCAGGGCCCTGGAAGTACTTCAGCCATGCTGGGGAAGAAGCATGGTTATCAGGAAAGGGCCAGGACCTCAGGCCCAGACCCAGCCAGCAGTTGGGTCATCACTGCCTGTCTCTTATGCCTTATGGGAAGGCCCAGCCATAACGCAGGAGCCATACTGGAGCTAGCAGCCAACTCAGGCCTCCTCCATAGGAACAGGGAAAATGTGAGGGTGATACTGTACCCCCAGCTGTTTGTGCCTCTCTGGTGTGTGGCTTGACTCTTTGCCTTCTTTCTGAATGGGTTCTGCCATCATGGTCTTAGGGGAATGGAGACCAAGTTTGGAAAGCCCTACCTGTCTCCCACTCCTCTGGGGGTCTCCATCCACTCACGAAGCCCTCATTGTCAGGCCTTTTGGGGGAACTGAAGGGCTCCTGGAACTGCTGGGCTGGAGACAGTGCCAGAGGTAGGTGGGCCTAGCTAGGGACTCCTGGCTGAGCATGTCCTGCATTTGAGTTCTCGGTATGTCTCCTTCATTCATTGGCCTCTGGTAGGGCCTTCTGTGGGTCTCTCATATTTGTTCATCCATTGGTCCATGGTAGGGAGTGGGGTCAGTGTGTGAGTGAGAGCAGGAATATCATTGTATTTATGGAAATAAAATGTCATTTTCCCTGGGAAAAAATTAAAAAAAGGAAGTGAGGGAAAGACTAAAATTTTCACAAACAAGCAAATGCCAAGAGAATTTGTCAACAAGAGACTGACCCTACAAGAAATATTAAAGGGAGTTCTTCCAGCTGAAAAAAAAAGACATGAGAGAGAGACCTAGAGGAGGGCACAGAATTGAAGAATAGCAGTCAGGGTAATTTAAAGGATAAAAAGAGAAATGTGGAAAAGAATATATAGATCTGATAAATAAAATCCAGAGGATAAGATAGTGGACTCAAAAAATGCCTTTACAGTAATTTCTTTGAATGTTAAAAAAAGATACAAATAGGCAGAATGGATTAAGAAATATAATCCAGCTACATGCTACTTACAAGAAACTCATCTTAGACACAAAGATACAAATAGATTGAAAGTGAAAGGATGGAAAAAGATGTTCCAAGCAAGCTATAACCAAAAGAAAGCAGGAATAGCTATAGTAATATTGGACAAAATAGACTTTAAATTAAAGACATCATAAGAGATAAAGAAGGACACTATATATTAATAAAAGGGACAATTCACCAAGAAGAAATAACAATCATAAGTGTTCATGCTCCCAATCAAGGAGCTCCAAAGTACATATCACATGTATTGGCAAAACTGAAGGGAGCAATAGACATTTCAACAATAATAGTAGGAGACTTCAGTACACCCCTCTCCTCCATAAATAGAACAACTAGACAGAGGATCAACAAAGAAATAGAAAACATAAACAATTTGAAAGTGAGTTAGACCTAATGAACATATATAGATCATTACATCCCCAAAACCAGGATATACATTCTTCTCTAGTGCTCATGGTCTTTATGAATTTAAAAATACTGAAATTATTCAAAGCACTTCTCTGATCACAGTGGAATGAAGCTGGAAATCAATAACCACCAAAGAATGAGAACATTCACAAATATATGGAGGTTAAATAACATACTCTTAAACAACCAGTGGTTAAAGAAGAATTGCTAGAGAAATTGGTAGCTATCTGGAGATGAATGAAAATGAAAAGACCAGCAAAGGCAGGGATGAGAGGGAAATTTATTGCCTTGAATTCCTATATTTAAAAAGAAGAAAGGGCAAAACTTGAGGACTTAACCACTCACCTGGGGGAAATAGAGGAAGAACAGCAAATTAACCCCAAAGCAAATAGAAGAAGAAAAATAACAAAGTTTAAGCAGAGTTAATGAATGGAAGAAGAAAATAACAATAGAAAGAAACAATAAGACCAAAAGTTGGTACTTTCAGAAAATCAGTAAAATTGATAGACCACTAGCAAGGCTGACAGAAAAAAAGAGAGAAGAGGCAAGTAAACAAAATCTGAAATAAGGTGGGGGAGGGGCATGTAACACAGACCCTGAAAAAAAATCATAACAAGATACTATGGAAAACTACATGCCAACAAACTCGACAACTTAGATGAAATGGAAAAATTGCTGCAAACACATGAGCAAGCTACACTGACTCAAGAAGAAATATGTATGTTGACAAACTAGACAACTGAGGTGAAATGGAAAAATTACTGGAAACACACAAACAAGCTACACTGACTCAGGAAGAAATAGAAGATCTCAACAAACCAATCACAAGTAAAGATATTCAATCAGTCATCAAAAATCTTCCTACAAAGAAAAACCCAGGGCCAGGTGGCTTCTCAGGGGAATTTTATCAAACATTCCAAAAAGAACTAACACTAATCCTGCTCAAACTTTTCAAAAAAACTGAGGACAAAAGAACACGACCTAATTCATTTTATGATGTTAACATCACTTTAATACCCAAACTGGGTAAAGATGCTATAAGAAAGGAAAATTTTAGGTCAATCTCCCTAATGCATAGATGAAAAAATTCTCAACAAAATACTAGCAAATAGAATACAACAACACATTAAAAGAATTATACACCATGACCAAGTGGGGTTTGCACAAGGAATGCAAGGATGGTTCAACACAAGAAATAAAAGGCATACAAATTGGAACAGAAGAAGTGAAACTTTCATTATTTGCAGATGGAATGATACTATACTTGGAAGATCTTGAGAAATCTACAGCAAAGTTACTTGAGCTAATAAACAAATTCAGCAATATGGCAAGATATAAAATTAATGTGCAAAAATCATAATGTTTCTATATACAAGCAATGACCTAAGTGAGGAGTTAACTAAGGAAAAATTTCATTCAAAATAGCAAATTAAAGATTCAAGTATTCAGAGTTGAGCAGCTACTCTGGAGGTCACTCTTGCACAAGTTTCAGTTAGACATTGCTAGCTATCATAACCAAAACCATTCCAACCAGTCCTAAAGAACACCTAGGGCAATATATAAGATTCTACAAAGGTTCCATGTCAACAGACAAATGGATTAACAAAATGTGGTATATACATATGATGGAATATTGTGCAGCAGTAAGACAAAATGATGTCCTGAAGAACATGACAAGATGGGTGAGCCTTGAGGACATAATGCTGAGTGAAATAAGCCAGACACAAAAGGATAGATACTGTATGATTCCACTTTTATTACCACCATAAAGGTAAAATAATATAACGTATAAGGGACCTAGATATATACAGAAGCTAGAGATGGGTGAATGGTTAGTTAATGTAAGGGTATAGATAGAATTGAAGGTCGTTCACTAGTGCGTCTATAAGTAATATTACCATATTGGCAGTGAACATGAGTCAAAGGGGTTTTATAGACCCATGTGTCCTGCCAATTAACACTACAAATATAAATAAGTGCTTGCATGAACTACTGCAAAGGTATGAATCTTGTGCAGAGTGTATAATTTCAGGGTATAGACAGAAAACTTCTATTGTATGCTATGGGCTATGTTTAATAGGAAAGCATAAATAGTACCACAGCAATACCGGGGTAAATAATGTGGGGACGGACAAGAGTTAAGGGGAGGTTTTTGGATTTTCTTTGGTAGGGTGTATTTGTGGGCTTTCTCTTGGGAACAATGAAATTAACTAAAATTGGGGGTGTTGATGGACTGTTGACTTTGGACATTATACATGATGCACAAAGGATGGAGGTGGCTGAAGGATACACTGACTGAGAAGTAGATTCCTAAATGATGGTATATACATATGATTAAATATTGTGCTGCTAAAAAAAGGGATGAAGTTGTGAGGCATGCAGCATTGTGAATGAACCTGTAGGACATTTGGTGAGGCCAAATAAGCCAGAAACAAAAGAGCAGATATTGTATGGTCATATAAGAAAATATGTATAAGAAAACTGGGGCCTAGATTGTAAACTCTTACAGCAGTCACATTTAGTCTGGAGTTATAACTGTTATTTCTGGATTTTGAGTGACTGTTTTATATATGTGTAACCTCGTATTTAGAGATAAGAATGAAGCAGATTAGGATGGGATTAAGGTAAATCAGAATATATGGGTAAGGAAGACATTGTCCATATTTTAGAACTTCACCTATTTTTGAGAATACGAAGAAAGACTTATTTTGTCCAGAACCTAAATTTTCTTCAGCACATAATCTAACTCAATCTGTTTGGATAGATCATTTAAACAATTGAAACACAGGGAGCCCAGAATAAGAATGAGGGTCATTAATCCTGTATAGCTTAATGTAATACCTGGATATATCCTGGGATATATTAAGCAGATAATGAAGAAGTATTGGCAAAGTCCCTTGAGGGATGGGAGAAAAATATGGAACTATTAAATTTTACTGTTGAGGAAACTCCTGATACTGCATCCAATATTAGGGATACCCAAATCAATAGAACAAGCCCTTGATCTTGAGGCTTGCTTTTATGAAGCTTATGTGTGCAGTGGAGATGCTTAGCCTACATATAGTTGTACCTAAGAGTTACTTCCAGAAGTCCTTTTTTTGTTGCTCAGATGTGGCCTCTCTCTCTCTCTCTCTCTCTCAGGGACATGACATCCAGGGGTGAGATTCTCCCTGGTGATATAGGAGATGATTCCCAGGGAGGGGCCAGGCCCTGACACTATGGGGTCAACAATGCCATCCTGAAAAAAAAGGTGAAAATAAGTGTTACAAATAAGGTATCAGTGGCTGAGATATTTCAAATAGAGTCTGGAAGTCACTCTTATGCAAGCTTCAGTTAGGCATTGCTACCTATTGTAGTTTGCCAAACCCCAACCAACACCATTCCTACCAATCCCAAGAACACTTAGGGCATTATATAAGTTTCTACACAGATTCCATGCACTAGGGTAACTTCCCAGAAAGTTACAACCTCCAGATGGGTCCCTAGACCATGTAAGTCCTGAAATGCAGAAGGGCCAGTCTCTTCAGGACATCAACTAGTTCCATCCCCCTAGCCCATACTATCAATAGCCCCTTCCAACATGAAAAAGTTAGAATGGGCATACCCAATGCTCCTGAAGAGTGGGAGAAAGATCAAGGTTTATGGTGGAGTTATACTGTATAACTCTGTATAATTGCTATACCGTTATCTCTGTATAACTCCAGAGAAGGTAGGGCTTAACAAATGAGTATGATTGCTGAATCATTATATTTATATATTTTTAGTCTCCAGTGTCTTGGCACAACTAGTAGTAAAAATCGAAAACTGTGGAACTGTAATCCATACTAAACTCTTAAATTTGTTCTATAACTAATTGTTGTGATTTGCTTTGATATTTATTGCTTTTTGTATATATGTTATTTTAAAAAGTCAATTGTGATGATAAATGCACAGCTATATAATGACATTGTGGACCATTGATTGTAAACTTTGGATGATTACATGGTATGTGAATATATAACATATATTAATTTTTACAAAGCCATTCCATTTCTGCTATATTGCATTCCATCAGTTTTAGCAAACCAAAACACAATCCAGTTTTTATAATGGGCAAAGACTAGACATTTCTTCAAAGAAGATATGCAAATGCCCCAAAAAACAAATACAGAGTTGCTCAACATAATTAACCATTAGGGAAATGAAAATTAAAACCACCTTGAGATACCATTTCATACCCACTATAATTGTTATTATTTTAGAAATAGAAAATAACCAGTGTTGGAGAAGATGTGGAGAAATAGGAACACTCGTGGATTATTGGTAGGAATATAAAATGGTGCAGCCATTGTGGAAGACAGTTTGGTGCTTCCTCAGAAAAGTTAAGTATAGGATTGCCATATCTTCTGGCAATCCCACTGCTAGGTATACACCTGAAAGAATTTTAATCAGGGATTCAAACAGATATTGCACAATGATATTCATAAGGACATTATACACAATTGCCTAAAGATGGAAGGAACCTAAGTGTACATCAACAGATTAATGGACATATAAAATATAGTATATACATACAAAAGGATATTATTCAACTGTAAAAAAGAATGAAATTCTGATATATGCAACAGTTGGGATGAACCTTGAAGACATCAGGTTGATTGAAATTAGCTAGATCCACAAGGACAAACAAATGACCTCACTGAAATGAACTATTAGAATGTGAAAATTCATAGTGACTAGAATACAGACTAATGGGGGCTAGTGAGAGTGGAGAATGAGAAGTTGATTCTTAATTGGAAGAGTTTCTGTTTGAGGTGATGGAAAAGTTTTGATAATGGATTGTATTAATGGTGAAACAACATTGTGAATGTGATTAACACCACATTATGTATATCTGAGAGTGGATAAAATAGGAAATGTAATATCATATATGTTATTAGAATAAAAAACCTCATTGAACTATACAATACAAAGAGTGAACCCTAATGCAAAACATGGACCATAACTAATAGTGTAATTATAATAGCATTATTCTATCAATTTAAAAAGGTACTAATGTAAAATATTAATAATAGATATTGTGTATGTGAGGGAGAGCATATATGAGAATTCTGTACTTTGTGCATGATTTTTCTGTAAACCTATAACTGGTCTAATTAAAAAAATATATATTTGGGCTCTTGTTTCCTAGTCCCAAAATTGTCTCAAGCTGAAGGGTTGCATTTTCCCACCCGCTACTCAATTGTTGACTATATGTCCTATATTCTTTCTACATAATGTGCTCATCTATAAAGTGGGGATAATAATAGTGCCTGTGATGGTTAGATTCATGCATCAGACTTGGCCAGGTAATAGTGCCCAGGTGTCCAGTCAAGAAAGCACTGAACTAACCATTGCTGTGAGGACATTTTGTAGATTTAAATCATCAGTAAGTTGATTGCTTCTATGACTGATTTCATCTACAATCAACTAAGTAGAGTGTCTTCAGCAAGGAAAGCCATTAATCCAATCAGTTGAAGACTTTAATAGAAGAAGTGATGACCTCAACAGTTAGAAGAGAGAACTTTCAACTCTACTTCAGCCAGCTAGCTCCTCCTGAGGAATTCACTGAAAACCCTCATCAGAGTTGCCAACTTGCAGCCTGACTTACAAAATTTGGACACATGCACCCCTACAGTTACATGAGACACTTTTATAAAATTTTATAATATTTACAAACAGCTCCTGTTTGTTATGCTTCCCTCAAGAATACTGACTGATACAGCTATGGTACCAGGAGTGGTTCTTGGGAAACAGATTCTTGAAAATAGGTTTCTACAATTGGTTTTCTCCTCTGATTAGACTGAAATGAACTAATGACTCTATTTCCAATAATCAAGATGTCATTGACAATGCATGGCATGAGTTGGCAATAGAGACACACAAAATATCACCATTGAATGCTGCTACTCACACACTTATAAGAGGCAAGGCTCTGGGTGGGAGTGTTTTTGGCATTTTAACAGAATTTTTCAAGTTAAAAGGTACAATGATATTAGCTGGTTGTTCCTAGATACACTGGATACAGTTAAAAAAGAAAGGGATAAGCTGAAGGCTTCCAATGTACAATTGAAGAACAATACTAAAGATGTAAAAGTTCCTATGAGTGCCCTAAAATAAAATCTTATTTCTTGTGGCTGCAGACTCGAGATCTCTGAAAAACATATCCAGGGCCTTATCGGTGACTGACAGAAGTTCAACATAAACTAAATTCTCAACTTTGCAGGATATCTACTGTTAAAGTGAAAACATTGATTAGAAAAGAATGGGATCCTGAAAATTGGAATGGCAATAAATGGGTTAATAATGATGACAGTGGGGACATTGAAGCCCTAGGTTCTACTGAGTCTTTGTTAGATAAAACTGTAATGGTCTTCCCTGAGGGAACTGCCACCAGACGTCCAGCCTGCCTGGAGGAAACAGCTTCCCTACCTCTAGTCTGCCCAAGGAATTTGCCATGCAACCTCCACCAGAAGAGATTAAACCTACAGTGCCTGATAAACCTGTAACCACCTCACTTGAGAGAAAAAGCCCTCTCTCCTCTGTCTGGAGAGATTAATCCTGTGTTACCAGATGAACCTGCACAGAATGACCTGAGGTCACTGGCTTGAAAGATACTTCATGACCCATCCTCACCATCCCTCTTTTCTTCCAGACCTATGACTAGACTAAAGTCCTAACAGGCCCATAAAGGTGAGGTACAAAGTGTGAACTCTGTGGAGGTATGCTATACTCCAAAAAAACTGCCTATGTTTTCAATTTATATAGATGAAAATCAGGAGAATATGTACATGAATGGATATTGAGGGTGTGGGATAATAGTAGAAGGAATATAAAAGTTGGATCAGGCTGAATTAATTGATGTGGGCCCATTAAGCAGAGATTCTGGTTAGAAAGGTTTAACAGTTTGCTTGAGTAGTTGGTTAAAACAGATCCAAAGGTGGCCAACATTTCCTGAGGTCAAAATACCAGAACTGCCCTGGTATAATGCAGATGAGGAGGTCCAAAGAGAGATTGGAATGTCAGATTGGAGTTATTGTAGGAGACCTGCTCATCCACTCCATGAATGTCCAGAGGACACAACTTTCACGAGGATGGAGGAATAAGTTCGTGACACTAACTCCATCATCTCTGAAGAGCTCTGTAGTCACCCTTAACTGTAGGTCAGAGATTACTGTGGGAACTGCTGTCACTGAGCTGAAATCCTTAAACACTATGGGAATGATTGGCTGTTGAGTTGGCAGAAGCCACATGACACCACTTAATTGCCAAGACAAGGTGGGTGTGGCTACCATAGTGGACAACAGACTCAAAGCAGTAGTCAAATAATCTGATTTGCAGAGACCTATAGTGTTGGCTAGTAGATCATGGGGTGTACTGGTTTGAAAGGAAGTATTCCTCCTAAGAAAAGCCATGTTTTAATATAAATCCCATTTCATAAAGGTAGAATAATCTCTATTCAATACTGTATGTTTGAAATTGTAATGAGATCATCTCCCTGGATTACGTGATTTAGTCAAGAGTGGTTGTTAAACTGGATTAAGGGACGACATGCCTCCACCCATTTGGGTGGGTCTTGATTAGTTTATTGGAGTCCTATAAAAGAGGAAATATTTTGGAGAATGAGAGATTCAGAAAGAGCAGAGAATGCTGCAGCACCACGAAGCAGAGAGTCCACCAGCCAGTGACCTTTGGAGATGAAGAAGGAAAACACCTCCCGGGGAGCTTCATGAAACTGGAGCCAGGAGAGAAAGCTAGCAGATGACGCTGTATTCACCAGGTGCCCTTCCAGCTGAGAGAGAAGCCCTGACTGTGTTTGTCATGTGCCTTCTCACTTGAGAGAGAGAACCTGAACTTCATTGTCCTTCTTGAATCAAGGTATCTTTCCCTGGGTGCCTGTGACTGGACATTTCTATAGACTTGTTGTAACTGGGACATTTTCTTGGCCTTAGAACTGTAAACTTGTAACTCATTAAATTCCCCTTGTTAAAAGCCATTCCGTTTCTGGTATATTGCATTCCAGCAGCTAGCAAACTAGAACATGGGGTAACTAGAAATAAAATAGATGGGCAGTCTACTAAGTTCCTACTAGATCCATACAGGCAGAAGTGTTCTAGCACAAGTGAACAAAAGTCTAACTTGAATTACAAAAACAGAGAATCACAGCCCCTTAATCAATTCCCACACTTGAGACAGTCTACAGACCCAAAAACCTCTTGAATTAGGGGAAGGCCAGTTCCTCTTGGGGAAGAATCATGTTACATTGACAAAATTAACATTAAAATTAATTTTAATTTAGAATGTCTTAAGTTTAAGTAAATAACTAATGTTATTCATACTTTAACATCAGCCCATTCCTTCTTTCTTCATGAAATTTTCTTAAACCAAACTGTTTCAGAATGTTTCCTCCTTATTTTTAGCTAATAACACATATTCACTGTGCCAGTTATCCATCACTACAAAACAAACTACTTCAAATTTCATTAGCTTTAAATGATGCACATTTATTATCTAATGATATCTTTGGGTCAAATATCTGGGCACAGCTAGCTGGCTACTCTGCTTCAGGGTCTCCCACAAGCCTGTAATCAACACCAACTAGAGTTAAAGTTATCTTAAGCCTTAACTGGGTGAGACAAAATCCTCTTCCAAATTAACTCAGTGATTGCTGTCCAGATTCAGTTCCTTATGGGTTGTTGGTTGGAAGGTCTAAGGTCCTTGTTAGATGTTAGTTGGGGGCTGCCCAAAGTTCCTTGACATATGAACCTCTGAAGAATGTTAGCTTGTTTCATCAGAGTGAGCAAGTTGAGATGGCAAGAGAGAGTGAGTGAGAGCAGGCCAGAAAGAGAAAGAGTATTAGCAAGACAAATGTCACAGGGTTTTTTGGTAATCTAATAATGGAGCACACTAAAGTAACTTTTTCCATTATTCTGTTCATCAGAATCAAGTCACTAGGTCTAGCTCACACTCAGGGAGAAGGGATGCAGGTTATAAATTACAGGAGGCATGGATACTTTAAAAGCAAACCACCACTCACCCAGCATCTATTCACTTACACACCAAGGACTTCTTGACCTGTTTTATCTATCATTATGCAGCACTTATTTTTATCTTCATTTTTCTAGAAGATGGCAAGGTCCCCAAACTTTATTCTCCTTCATTCCCTTATGATATATTGCCAATTAGTTAAAGCCTACTCTTAAAGATAAGAAGGAACTCATTTATTCATTTTGTGCTATATGTTTCATAGAACATAAAAACATTTTATGCCTTATATTTAGAAAATATGTACATAAGCTTATTATAATACCCTCCTATATAATTCAAGATAAACAGAATTATATCTATTATTATTTGGGGGGGTGCATGGTGCAGGAATCGGACCCAGGTCTCCTATATGAAAGGTGAGCATTCTGCCACTGAACCAACTGTGCACCCTATATCTCTTCTTTAATAAGTAATTTTTTGAAAATTTTAATCCTATAGTCAACCAAAACCCTCATATCTAGAATTAGAAAAAATTCTCAATATTGATGGAAACTGTTTATAATTTTTAAACCAATGCTTCTGTGCCTACACTAGTTCTTTGAAAATTATATTTAATAATCTTAGTTATTTTTAATGTATTTTTGTTTTCCCATTAACCAAACAGCATAAGGAAAGCTCTCTTCAATAAAAATGAATGCAAATTAGTATAATATCTCTTAAATAAAAAATATTAGGATGCATACTGTAACAACACAACTGTAAAAGTGCCATTTGAGGGCAAATAGTTGTAGTGGGCATTTTATAGAAGACATAAAAAATGTATTGTTGAAAGTGTATTCCTCAATAATGTTCTCTTAACTATTCTATTGTACTAAATATATGAATGTATATCAGACCCATACAAACTCCTAATTTTTGTCTTGGGATAGTATTTGCTGTAGTAAATTTAACATATCTAAGCTCAATACATTTGCCTTTTTGATGTTTCAATTTCATATAAGACTTTAAATTAAAATTTACATCAATTTCTCATTGCCAAAGTGAATTTTGTTTTGAAAACAAAAATTCTTGAGTATATAAAAGTGAGAAACTAATTGTTTCAGCCATATATAGTTTGCCAGAGAAACAATATTGTTTACTAGGAAAGAGTTTTGGGCCCTAAAATATCAACAAATATAGGGTCAGCAAAATAAGGGTAATATCTGATGAAGGGAGTCAGAAAAGGCAAAATATCAACATACAAGAGAAGAAAATAACAGGGAGGAACTCAAATTTAAATATACAGTCAGTTTAACTATAACACAACAATTGTGTTCCTAAATTTCACTGAATTACACATAAATGTGTAACAAAAAAGCACAGAAATCATGGGGAAAATGAGTTAGGAGCAAAAAAACTAAAAGTATTTATCAGTAAATCTTTAATTTCCCAGCTGCTCAGACACATACCACACAACGGCTTTTCTTAAACAATGGGAATTTATTGTCTCATGATTTTGAGACTAGGAGAAGTCCAAAATCAAGACATCAGCAAAATAATGCTTTCTATCTAGAGACTGTGGTGTTTGGGGGCCAGCTGCCGGCCATCCTTGGTTCCTTGGCTTTTCTGTCATATGGCAATGCATATGGCAACATCCTCTCCTTTCTTCTCAGGCTCTGTGGACTTCCAGCTTCTTACTCTTCTATGTATGTTTTTTTCCCTTTATAAAACCTCTGGTAATAGGATAAGGGCCAACCTCATTCAGATGAGCCACATCGTAACTAAAGTAACATCTTCAAGGTTCTCTTTACAAGGGTTTCACAACCAGAGCTAAGGACCAAGATGAAGAACTTGCTTTTTACTGTGCTACATAATTCAAACTACCACAAGCATGTTAAAAATTATGATAGGAACCAAATTCAAGACAGCAGCATAGTTTTACACATGCCATATGGGTAAGAAATACATAAACACTTCAATAATATGACAGTTAATTGTGAAGAGTATAAGTTTCTTTGTGGAAGTGGACATTAGAAGAGTAGCAGCCTGTAAGCTACTGTGAAGTAGGGAGAGGAGGGTTTTCTGAAATCTGATGGAAAGTTTTTAACACCAAATATGGACGAGTGCGGTTCTTTGTCCTCTGAAAGAATATCAGAGTCAAGTGATCATTCACAGCCCTAAATTCTAGTGCATGTTTTCTGCCTTTGAGATGTAGTCCTTTGAGGCATGAGCTTAAAATAGATATTTACACCGTCAAATTTGAAAAATTGATCTAATGCATAGCCATTTTTGCAATTAACTTCTGAATCATTGTTGGTAATTCTCTTGCAGTTTCTTTCATCTGGACTTGTAGCTTTGCATGACAGCTGAAAGGTTTGTAAAGTGGAGTGATGTTCAAATAACTAAGATATCCTCTACTAGCACTAAAAGGAGGCACTTTTACAGAATTTGGTGGTTTCCATTTGAAGTCTTCATATATAAATAATGCTTTCTCTCTGATGTGAGACATGGTCCTGAATTTTTTACTGCTTGGGATTCAAGTCTATGTTTGGCACTTTTTTCTGAAAACTTTATATCTTCCACCCTTTCCTTCTCTCCAAGCAGGAACATATAATAATGTGTGTAATTGATTTTTTATTGTTTTATTTGAAAAACTGTGTTGTCCATCACAGGTAGAGCTAAACCTATTTCCCTTTCAACCATATTCCATTATAACAAAATAATTCCTATAGATATGATTCTGGATTAAATCATATCATAACATAATTTTTAGAGCCACTGTTATGTTAGACAATATTGTTAGGACTTACCAGAGTTTTATGTAATGAATTCATATCTATAGTGCAGCCAACTGTCAAGATCAATATCGTAGATAATATCTTGCAGAGGTGTTTGCAAAGTCTTTACTTTTTATTCTAATTTAAGATTTCTTGAATGAAGACTTATTTTAGCCATCTTCCCCACTAAAAATTGCAGATTAAAGATTCTCTGGTCTGATCTAGGTCAGGAAAATTAAACAGGTAATAGGAGAATCTGACTTAGAAATTAACAGTGCCTTTTTCCCCATTGTGTCATTATAAAACATATAGAAATAGTTTTTTTGTCTGAATTCTCCAGAGATTAACAATTTTTGTTCCTAATAAAAATTCATGTGAGTGCCTTTTGTTCCACAAAATACTTAACACTAACGCAGTTGACAGTCTAGTAGTTTTACAAACTAATTATAGATTAAATTTGCATTTCCCTGACTAAATTGAAAAATGGACTTCTTTTATGTTTGTTTCCTTTTCTGATAATTGATTTTTCATATAATTTGCCCATTTTATCATTTCTTCTTATCAATTTGAAAGATCTCATGTGTATTATAAATATTTTGTCAGTTTCTGCTTTTCCTTTATTTATTATACCAGCTCTCATGCACACTTTGGGAAAATTGGTAATACAATATTTGTCATAATATATCATAGCTACTGAGTTTCTACTTTACTAAAGAACTATCATCTAAATTTGTTTACTTTAAATTTTTAGGGGTAAACTTTCTATTCTATTAAATGAATAGTGAAGTGTTCCAATACCATTGGTTAAATAAAGTATCTTTTTTAAAATTTTAAAGTTAAATTTAAATTTAATTAAATTTAACAATTTATATGCCACATGTTTTTATAGTGCCCATTGATCTAGTATGGATTATCTATTCTGTTCTCCTAACAATGAAGTGGGTTTTTTTTCCCATTTGTCAGTTCCTAAGCAAAGTTAATGATTTTACTGGTCCAATTTTCAGTTTTGATTTCTCCCAGACCAGACTTTCCTCATTATTCTTCACTTTTATTATTTTTTCATTATTATTAGATACTTCTTTTTACAAATGCACTTCAAATTCATCTTATATAGTTGAACAAAAATACTCATTTGGATTCTAAGTCTAATTTAATTTAGAGATTAATGATATTTTGGTGATATTGAGTCTCCCCTTCTAGCAATGCATATCACTCTGTTTAGTCATTATATTACTTAATAAATTTTATAGATTGTACCATTTAGCCTTTTAGACCTTTCTTGTTGATTTTACACTTAAAAATTCATAGCTTGTATTGTTTTTGTGAAAGAAGTAATTTTTCATTTTCTGTTATTGTCTCAAGTGGAGGTAAAAAATAGGAAAAATAATGATTTCTATATATCTATATGAAATTCACCTGCTAATTAATGTCTGTTTAACTTTTCTTGCTTTTGCTACTTCCCTGGGAATGTATAATTATATAATCAGACATCCCACCAAGAGATGTAACCGTTTAATTAATATTGTTATAGTGTAAATTTTTTTATATTAGCATTTTTATAATTTCATTTCTTTTCGTTTTCTTTTCATATTGAATTAGCTAGAACCTCAAAATGTATAATGATAATTATACTAGTAAACATTCTTGTTTCATTTTTACCTTAACCAGATTGGGTTTAGCATTTCCTTGATTATGATATTATTTACTATTAATTTGGGGTAAATATTTTCACATCAGGGGATAACAGAATACAGTAGTCACTCTTCTTTTATCTTGTTATAAAATTCATGGTCATCCACAAGAAATATACTTTCTGCTTCCCATCACTCATTTTGAATCTTTACGTTTGTGTGACCTGAATAGCTGAGCCTAAATTGATGAGTATATACAAAGCTAGGAATATACTTAAGGGGATGCAGCAACCAAGAGAAAAAAAGGGAAGGTGTTTTCCACTAATATGGAATGTTCTACAAGTCACCTGACAATCCTATTTAGTTAAAATAATGAGTAATCAAAGAGAGCCAATGAAATAAGAACAATAACAAAAAAGAAAAAAATGTTTTATGGAAAAAATGCAAAGGAGACAATTAGTTTCAGTTCCACCATAAATAGAGCATGGATGTTGTCATTCCCATCCTTACAACAATGACAAAAAGTTTAAATCAACATCTGTTCTTCTATCTATCAAAGAACTGAGATAACAGGGCCAACAGCTACAATCATATCAGGAGAGAGACGTTAATTGAGAGTCACAGCCAAGATCTGCTTGCTTAGAAGAGGCACAGGTGGATCCATAACCTAGTAAGATTACCTAAATGAAAAATTTAGCTAATTTCTGGAAAATGAGAGTTAATTGGGTAAATACACATTACACGGATACCATAAAGAGAAGAAAAAGAGGGCAGAGAAGATAAATATTTTATTAGTGGCCAAGAAATTTCCAGAATTAATGACAGGTACCAAACTAAAGATCCAGGAAGTTCAGAAGAAAAGCAAGATAAATAATAATAATAATAATAATAATAATAATAGAACTACATCTGGGCATTTCATATCCAAATTGCAGAAAATCAAAGACAAAATCTTGAAAACACCTTGGTGGGGGGCTCTTTACCTATCAAAGGACAAAGATGAGAATTACAGTGGACTTATCAGAAATTATGCAAGCAAGAAGAGAGTGTGGTAAAATATTTGAAATGCTGAAAGATGAAAACCACCAACCTTCAAAACTGATGAAGAAATAGATGTAGTTAGAGAAATGATACCTGACAGAATTTATCATCAGTTGACCTGCTCTGCAAGAAATGCTAAGATAGGTTTTCAGTGAGAAAGAAAATGATATAGGTCAGAAAGTCTGATTTACAAAAAAAAAGGAAGTGTGTCAGAGAAGGAACAAATGAAATTAAACTAAAATATTTAATTTTCTCATTCTTAACTGATCTAAAAGTTAACTGACCATTTAAAGTTATATGAGTAACAATATTTGGGGTGATTATAACATGTAATATTTGGGGTGATTAACATAATTATGGATAAATGATATGAATGACAGCAGTGTCAAAAGAGGAGGAAGTAATCAATAATTAATAGAAGGTACTTAAACTACCCACGTAGCAGCAGGGTTGTTTGAAGGTGGACTTAATTTAGTTATATTTTGAAATCTAGGGCAATTACTAAAGATATTTTTCAAAACAATTATAATTTAAATGTTATAGAGGAGATGCATTAGAAATATAAAATGCTCAGTTAAAACCACATAATATAGAAACTGAGGTGGGGAAAACACCAAAGAACAAGTGAATAAATAGCAGTTACAAATGTGCTCCATATTACTCCACATACATCAATAATAACTTTAACCAAGAATGATTTAAATACAGCAATTAAGTGACTAATATTTTCACAGTGCATTTTTTAAAAGCAAGATTCACCTGTATGTTGTCTACAAGTCCACTGTAAATGTAAATACTCAGATAGGTTAAAAGTAAGGAAATGGAGAATGAAACAGTATGCTAACACTAAGCAAAATAAAACTTGAATAGCTAATTTCAGATAAAGCAGACTTCAGTACAAGGGAAATTATCAGAATGAAAGTGGCAATAAATAATAGTAAAAAGTCAGTTCTCCAAGATATAACAGTCCTAAGAAAGTGTGCACCTAACAACAGAGAATCAAAATGCATTTAGAAAAACTGACAAAAATTTATGGGTATATAGACAAATCTACTATTATAGTTGGAGACTTCAACACCAATCTTTCATTAATTGATAAATCATGCAATCAAAAAATCAGTAAGGATATAGTTGAATAGCATTATGTATAACTATGATGTAATTGACATTTATAGAATATTTTATCCAACTGCAGAATATACATTCTTCTATAGCTCATGTAGAATACTCACCAAGGAAGATAATTGTTGAGTCATAAAACACACCTAAAGAAATTTAAAAGTTTAGATCCCTACAAAGTCTGTTCTTAGACCATGGTAGAATTAAATTAGAAATCACTAACAGGAAAGGAGATGAAGAATTCCCAAATATTGAGAAATTAAACAATTTACTTCCAAATTACACATGTCAAAGAAGTCTTAAGGAAGACTTTTAAAATATTTGGAATTAAATAAAAATTAAAATGCAGCATGGAAAATTTGGGGGATGCAGTAGAAAGAGCGCTCAGAGGGAAATTTATAGAATGGAATGCATATGTTAGAAAAGAAAGACAGATTGGGCAATCAATGATTAAGGAGTATAGAATGTTCAATAAGGCATGTTGTAAATGTTCCTAGATTGTAAGCTCTTACAGCAGACACATCAATTGCTGCATTTTAACTGTTATTTCTAAATTCTGAGATGCTGAGCTCTTTGTGTATAACCTGTAACAGCAAACCCACTTCTAGCTCCAGCCCTAAGCAGGCCCTAATACATTTTCTGTTCTAAAGATTTACCTATTCTTGACTGAAATATGGATGGAATCATATTTATATAATATTTGTGACTGGCTTCTTTCACTTAACATAATGTTTTCAAATTTCATCCATATTGTAGCGTGTATCAGTATTACATTCTTTTTATGATGAAAAAATACTCCATTGTATAGGTATATTGTATTTTGTTTATCCATTCATCTATTGATGGTCATCTAGTTTTATTGGCTTTTTTGCTATTATGAAAAATGTCAGCATTTGTGTACAATTTTTGGAGTGGACACATATTTTCATTGCTTTCTTAAGAGTGGAATTGGAGGTCATCTGTTAACCATGCATTTCATCATTTGAAGAGTTGCCAGACTGTATTCCAGATACACCATTTCACATTCCTAGCACCCATTTATTAGGGTTCTGAGCTCTTCATATCTTTTCCAACACTTGTTTTCACCTGAATTTTTGAGTCTAGCCATATTGTTATGTGAAATTCCATTTCATAAGTTGTGTTGATTTGCATTGATGAATGGTGTTGATCATCTTTTCATGTGCTTATTGGCCAATTGTATATTTTCCTTGGTGATGTCTATTCAGATCCTTTGTCTTTTTTTCATTGATTTATTTGTCTTTTTAACATTGATTTGTAAGAGTTATTTATATATTCAAAATACAATTCCCTTATTAGATATTTAATTTGCAAATATTTTCTGCCAGTCTGTGGGTTGTTTATTCACATATTGATGATATCCTTCAAAGCAAAAAAGGTTTTACTTTTAAAGAAGTCCAATTTTCCTATTTTTTTCTTTTGTTGCTCATGCTTTGGCATGAAATTTAACTTTCCTCTGCCCCCTTGTTTTCTTCCAAGAGTTTTATAGTTTTAGCCTCACATTTACATCTTTGATCCATTTTGAATTAATTTTTGTATATGATGTGAGTCAAAGGGTCTAATTTTTTGTTTGTATTTTGTTATTATTTATTGGCATGTGGTGATCCAGTTATCCCAGCACTATTTGTTGAAAAAACTTATTTCTCAATTGAGTGGTCTCTTTGAAAATCAGATGTATGGGTTATTTATGGACTCTCAATTCTATATGTATGACCTCTGCCAATATCACACAGTCTTGATTACAATTGTTTTGTGGTAAGTTTGAAGTCAGAAAGCCTGGGTCATTCTACTTTGTTTTTCATTTCATAATTGTTTTGACTATTCTCTATCTCTTATAATTACATATGAATTTTAGAATCACCCTGTCTTACATCAATTTGATAGGGAATATGTTGAATTGGTAGGTGAGTTTGAGGAATATTGCCATCTTAACAATATTAAATTTTCCAATCTAAGAGCATGGGTTATAAACCCTAAGCTACTAAACACCATAGCAGTTGAATGCATAAAATGAAAACTCCTAAAAATAAAAGAAAATACTGTCAAAAACATAATTATAATGCATGATTTTACTGTATGGTTTTTAAAGTGGAACAGATGCAGTAGTCAATTTTGAATAATGTAATCAGCAAGCATGAATTTATATGTGGTAGATATATAAAATTTATAATAGAGGAATCCCTGGTACTCAATTTACAAGTTCTTACAACTTGCTAGCCAAAGTTCTGGGACTAAATAAATTTGAATTGAAATGAAAACTCTCATAAACATTCTTATAATAGAATATGAATGAATTATATTTGAATATATATTTACTATAATTATATATATATATATATAGCCATGTTATTCAAGGGAAAATATGTAACATATTCTTGTCTTTGCAAACTTTACAAATATTAGCCCATACCTAACTACAAAACAATCAATTTATTTCAAAAATCACAAACTTTCAAGGTTGTGTCCTCTATCATACTCCAATGAACTAAAAATAAACCATGAAATGATGAAAAACTCTGAAAGAATCAGGCATTTAAACTGTTTCCTAAATAAACTTTAAACCATATGACAAATCTAAACAGAATTTAACTAGAAAATAGCAAAATAGTTTTTTAAATAACAAAATCGCTTGGACAGAGCAAATGTACACTCAGAAGAAATTTTAGTTTTAAATGATTTCATTTTTAGAGTAGAAATGTTGCAAAGAAGCGAACTAAATTAGCAGATGAAGAAATGAGGAAAAGAAGCCACACAAAAGGCTGTAGGAAGACTGAATTATAGAAGACAAAAACTGAAACATAAACCTTAATGTTCATGAAGGTCAAAAAACACAAGATTGTTTTCTGTTTATTTTTTTAAGAACAATCAAAGCCATTAATGTCTCAAAGGTCTTAATGGGGACAAATAGGGTAGAAATATTGCGATTGAGAGAGAGGTTATACCACAAATAAAGGAGAAATGAAAGAATTAAAAGTATATTATTTGCACTTCAATGACATAAAACTTGGAAATTGAATGGAAATTGTTGGAAAAAATATATATATATTTATTATACACATGTGTAAACATTTCACCACATAAAGTAGAAAACTTAAAAAGACAACTTACTTGTCAGGTTTGTGAGATTCTAAGTCATCTTGGACACACTGGCATTTACTTGTAATTGATAACAATTTTCTCCACATATTTGGCCAACTGATCACATCAAAATGCAGAATTGGCCAGGAGATGGGTAGTTTGGTTCAAAAATATAAAAGAATAAAGACCTGTCATCAATGACTTTGCTATTGTGTAATCTATATTATTTAAATATTGATGACTTATGATTGCTTTAAATCAAACAAAAATGTACTAGGATTTTGGCAAATCATTTCTATAGATGCTATAGTTTGAACACATTCACCACAAATGCTCTGTTAAAATAAAAAATAAACAGGGCTATTTGTCTACAGAGATTCCTTTGCAGAGTTGTATTTTCTGAATCTGTCACATACAGCTTTCCCTTCAGATCACTTTTTACGTTACCTGGACTTTCCCATCAGCAGCTCCTTAGGTTCAGTAAAAAAGATATTACATAATGGCTATTGCCAGTATGATGCCATCAAATTAGTAGATGTTGGGACAACAAAAAGACAAACAAAACCAAAACATTATCTCTAGCCTACAGATATTAGATAACCAGCAATAAGAGGCATTCTACATCACTGAGTAAAGCAGGTTCACAACATAAATTTGATTATAAATTATTGTTTTGAGTAATAAATATGGTCATTAAAACTAGTGAAGTCAATTATGAGTTGTATTAACATTTTAATTAATGCATAATTAACAATTTTGAGAAAGTTTGCCTTAACAATCTTATAATTTCCAGAGCACATTCATTTCTTTAAACATGTTGGATACAAATAACTGAAAACAAGAGATCAGGTTTGTAAACTAAACAAAATAAAGTTGAACAAAAAACTCATGATTAATTTAATACCAGCCATAATTCATGAAACACATTTTAATAAGTTGAATTTGGTTTAATCTCTGTTTTTTGTTCTTCATTAACATTTTATTGGCCCAACTTATGCTGAAAGATAAATAGTTCTTCTATCTACAAATAAAGATGTATTTGATTGTTTTCCTTTTCAGAACTATAAAAGCAATTAAATTTTAAAATAATCATAATCACCATAGGAGAGGTAAAAGAGGAACTCTGATGCAAAAATTTACAAAGATTATTACAGGATGATTTATAATAAGGAAAACATGAAACTATGGCTAGTGCAAAGAGTAGGAAGTAGTTAAATACGTTGGCATATTTTACATGGACTATAAATAATAGTTAAAGTAATAAAAAATTGTCTTGAATCATAATTGAGTTCAGAAAATGATCACATGTAATGTTAAAAGAGAAAGCATTGCTCTAAACTGCATATACACGTGCAATGTGTATATATCTGTGTATATGTTTGCATGTTTAGGAATTAAAGTAATGCACGTGGATTTTTTTTAAATATGTGTATATTCCTTAGTAGGGCTCTTATGTCCCCTGAGCTCTCTCTACACTCTGTTGCAGGTTGGATGATGCTCCAGGGAAGCAGAATTTCAGGCAGTTTAACACATACAATGTTTAATAAGGGCTGAGAGAGAAGATGAGTTTCAGTGCAGGCCTTTTGGCTTCAGCCAGCCCCACAAGGAGATATAGGCTAATACAGCCTCTCAAAGATGTCCTCCATTGGACCAAAATGCCCAAGTTCTTATATTCATCCATCAGTTATTGGATGTAGCCTGCCTTGGGAGAGTCTGACCTCCTGCAACGTGATTCCCTGTAGCTGAGACAGTCCCAGAAACAGCTGACAGCTGAACACGGTCTGCTAGCAGACTCCCAGCTGCTGGGACAAGTCTTTCCTTGAAAGGGCATCTGGGGGCCACATCTCCTTGGCCACTGCACTCTGAATTTTGAACCTGGCTAAGGGTATAGTTATTTCACACAATACAATAGAAACATGGATAAAATTAAACTCATACTATATGCCCGAGAATCCAAATCCTTACCCACCTAGGCTTTAAAGAAAACATTTATATACAAGAAAAATGCTGGTAAACAATGTGTTATTTGGGGTATATTTTGCAAACCACATAAAGACTTACAGAAACATGTATATTATAAGTAGATGATTTGCCCATGAAGATATTACTCCAAAGCAAAGTCAAATTTCTCTCCCACTAAAACCTTATTTGCTACTGCAGATTTGAGTCTTGAGGTTTTATTGGCAGAAGCTTTAGGTGTTGTTTTATTGTTTTTAATGCCACCACTAATGTGTACACATATTTTATAACTTTACATCACAAAGTTATCTAAATGGTATTTACTGTATGCCAAACTATTAGCCCATTGGTCAAACATTTATTTGGCTATCTAGGTCATTAGTAGGTAAAGCATGAGCAACTAAATAATCATGCAGGTTCATTTTATCACAGCATTGTAGTTTGTAGAAAGTAGAGTAATATATGTGTTTATGAGTTAATGACTATGCTTTCTACCAAAGCCATATAAATGGATGCTAAGGACATAATATTAATGGGTTTCATGCAAGTATGAATTATAACAATTTTGGAAATTTGCCAGCACACAATAAATTAGGAAATCTCTAGTGTGAAATATTTATTTCACAGCTGAAAATACTGTATATTAGTTTTATTACATTAAATGTATATATTTGTGTATTTTAGTCTGTTATTGAAAATGTAGTAAAAAATCTAAGATAGATAATGATAAAATAATACTCTCTAGGCTATGTCAAAGGTTCCTTTATATACATTTTTTATTTTAACTTTACCAATACTTTCAGCTAGTTGAACTTCTAAAATAGCAAACACTGAAGCATAAAACTAACAGATTCAGTCAACACTCTATCAAGTATATTTCCTCTCTTACACTTAATAAATAAATTCTGATCATCTATGAAAAGTTCATTTTTAACATGAAGAAACAATTTCTTAAACTGACTAGCAAATGGCTGAATATGCGATTTTAAATAGCTAATTAAAATAATAAACCAAACAAATTGCTATATATTCTTATGTGTGATTAGTTTGTAGTATCAAAGAGACAGATAATTCCTCAGAATTTTGGACTCCTCAAAGACCTAAACAAAAGAATAATTGATTTTTATAGGTACACTGTATATTTTTCAGCAGGTAAATCACTCGAGGTGACACTATTTTCTTAAGTCTAATTCTTAGAAAAGAAGCAATATTTTATATCATGAGGCAATGGAACTGTTTAAGAATGGAAAAGTTTATTACAGACAGTGCTGAAGAAATCCAAAATAAATCAGCATCTTTAATAAAATGCTCCATCCATCATACTATAGACAACATTTTACTTTTTTCATGCCAATATATTTCTTTGGTGGTTTCATGGCATAGTGACAAAAGCATAGGCATTGAAATGAGACAGACCTGCCATTTCCTAGCTGTGTGATGCTGAGCAATGCATTTGGGTTCTCTCCATCCCAATTCCTTCATCAACCAAATAGGAAATCTAAAACATACTACACAGGTTCTTTGCATGTCCCGTCCACTTATGGTTGTTTTTATTTGCATTTGTTTAGCATATAAATACTAGTCTCTTTTTGAGGGTGCATGTTTTTCATGTGATGAACTCAAAAGATACTCGTTAGTAGTCACTCACCTGGATATATCCCTTCCCTAACTCCTGGGGGTGGGCTCACAGTTTATCACAACATCTCATGATTCTGTATATACCATATGTCTTACCAATGGATTAAGACACAGGCCAGGTAAACTTCAAATCTTTGACATTTTTCCCTGTACTATTTGTTTCAAAAGGAAGTTAATTGTACCCATGGAGGTACAAATATTTAAAGAACACAGAATTTGTGTGCTTTTGTTTCTGTTGACTAATTCTGGAATTCAGGAAAGCCCTAAACAGTTTTAATATATGTCTATTAGTGCAACCACAAACTTGGAGGAAAAATAGTAGTTATACACAGGAGAAAACTGTGTAAGACAAGATAAGTCAAATAATTTGGACAAGGTCAAAGAACTTCAAGAAGCCTAGTCAGGTTCTCAGCCTATAAAGTCTCTGTCATATAGTCCTTCTGAGGAAGAGCTGATGTTTGCAAAACAACATCTCAAAGAATATTATAAATAAAGTGAATGCTTTATTTGATTCACAATATTAAAACAGTTCAAACTTGTCTGAATGTTGAACAATATTGGTAAGTGTGTAATTTACAGTTTTAGAGCCTCCACATAGCAAAGACAAAGAACCAGGACTCAGAAGGCTGTCGCATGTCTACATTCCATTTGTAATTTATCCATTCTAAAGGCCTAGGCATTTCCACACTATTTTGTATGCTTGAAACAATATAATTAAATTAAATTGCTCCTTCTATCTTTGCTTTCTATTAATTCTTTTCCTAACATTTTCATAAGAAAAGATGAGGCAAATATCAGCACAGCACTTAACTAAATTGATCTGAATTGTAAATCATTTAATAAGAACTGAAGTCATGCAAATTAACTTTTATAGGTAATGAGATTATGTATTATGTCATAGTATTCACTATTATTTATGGAATATTTTATAAAATATACTTTGGGGATGAGCTGACAGCATAAACTGCACACTTCATCTCAATTTTTTCATCTATAAAATAAGAGAAATTAATTAGATTATGTTAAAAATTCCTTCCATACATATAGTCATATTTTTCAATAAGATGCTCTGTTGAAAAGTCAATATTTATGGAATATTCTTTTCACATGGTGCCATTATCAAAATACTTTGAGGGAGAAAGAACCAAGTGGTTAATGCTAAATGTGTTTGTCTTTCAATTTTCCTATTCAGAGAATGACCCTGTGAACAGAATGGATTGGTCATGCCTAAATGTGATCCTACACAACTTAACTACAGGGCACATTCTGGGTAAGTTGTCTGCCACTGTAGAATAAGGGTCCCCTTTCCTTCAGTTTCTTATGAAATGTTTTTCATTTCTGTCTGAGCCCTCATCAGAAGTACTTTTTTTTAACTTTTTTATTAATTAAAAAACATAACAAAAGAACATTAATATATCATTCCATTCTACATATACAATCAGTAATTCTTAATATTATCATATAGTTGCATATTCATCATTTTCTAGAACATTTGCATCGATTTAGAGAAAGAAATAAAGACATCAGAAAAAGAAATAAAACGATAATAGAGAAAAAAAGATTATACATACCATACCCCTTACCCCTTGCTTTCATTTATCACTAGCATTTCAAACTAAATTTATTTTTTCATTTGTTCCCCCTATTATTTATTTTTATTCCATATGTTCTACTCTTTTTTTG
>PVIY010019648.1:0-45419 GCA_004026745.1 Myrmecophaga tridactyla
ACCTCCCCAGTGGAAAGGCCCTCATTCTTCTATTTGGAGTGATTAATCCTGTTTCACTAGGTGAAACTACAATGGAATGCCCTGAAGTAATTGGCTTGAAAGACACTTCTAATTCTTTTCATGACCCACCCCCACCACCCCTTGTTTCTTCAAGACCTATAACTGTAGACTTAAGTCCCAATAGGCCCCAAAATGTGAGGTACAAAGTGTGATCCATGAGGAAGTACACTATACTCGAAAAGAACTGCATGAGTTTTTCAATTTATATAGACAGAAATCAGGGAAATATGTATGGGAATGGATATGAAGGGTATGAGATAATGGTGGAAGGAATATAAAGTTGGATCAAGCTGAATTTATTGATAAGGGTCCATTAAGCAGAAATTCTGCATTCAGTGTTTTAGTTCAAGGGGTTAGAAAGTGTGTTAATTGTTTGGGTGCTTAGCTGAAACACAGATCAAAATTTGGCCAACATTACCAGAGGTTAGAATGTGAGAACTGCCCTGGTATAATGTAGATGAGGGGATCCAGAGGCTTAGAGAGATTCAAATATGAGAGTGTGTTTATGATAGAAGACAGGCTCACACACCCCAGGAATGTCCATAGAACACACCATTTACCAGAGCTGGTGAGGAATGAATTTATGAAACTGACTCCATCATCTGTGAAGAGCTCTAAAGTCACCCCTCTCTATAGGTCAGATATTAATGTAGGGATTGCTGTCCCTGAGCTGGAATCCTTAAACAAAGTGGAGATGATCAGATCCCAAGTTGGCAGAAGCCACGTGGCAATAGTTGATCGCCATAGACAAGATGGGTGTGTCCACCATAATGGAGCGCACACTCAAAGCAGCAGTCAAAATAATCTGACTCACAGAGACTTAAGCATTGGCTAGTCAATCATAGGGTACCTAGAAGTAAAATAAATGGGCAGTCTACTAAATTCCTGTTTGAGCTGTAAAAGCTAGGTCAAATGAACAGATGTCCAACTTGAATTACAAAAACAGAGTCATGCCCCCTTAGGTAGTTCCCATATGTGCCATCGTAAATTCTGTTGTATACCCCAGAAAATCTAAGTTCTTTAATCTTCATTCAGTATTGCTAGGTAGGAGCTTTTTTATTGTTTCTATGGAGATGTGACCCACTCAATTGTGGGTGATAACTTTTGATTAGATGGTTACAGTAGAGATGTGTCTCCACCCTTCAAAGTGGAGTTGCTTACTAGAGTCCTTTAAGAGGGAACCATTTTTGAAAAAGCTTTAGAGCCACAAGAACCACCAGAACCAACAGAGCCAACTGAATAGAGCCTTGGGAAAGCCGTTGAAGAGAAAGTTAGCAGATCTTGTTATGTGCCCTCCCAGCTGAGCAAGAGAAACCCGAACTTCATCGGCCTTTCTTGAGTGAAGAAGGTAACTTCTTATTGGTGTCTTAATTTGGACATTTTCACAGCTTTAGAACTGTAAACTTGCAACCTAATAAATTCCCCTTTTTAAAAAGCTGCTCTGTTGTTGGTATCTCGCATTCCAGCAGCTTTCAAACTAGAGCACCATACCCAGAGTCCTTTGAATGAGGGGAAGGCTGGGTAACCTTAGCAAAGGACCCTGTTACATTGCCCAATTTTACACTGTTAACCTTCCTCCCAGGCTTCCCCAAAGAGACCTATTGCCTTTTAGAAGGGTAAGAGTACAATGGGAAAAAGGAAATGGTCAAATATTTTGTGAATTACTACACACTGGCTCAGAAGTGACACTAATTCCAGAAGACCCAAAATGTCACTCAGGTTCACCAGTCAGGATAGGGGCTTATAGAGGTCAGGAGGTCAATGGTTTTAGCTCAGATCCATCTAAAAATGGGTCCATTGGGTCACCAGATCCATTCTGTAGTTATTTCCCCAGTTCGGGAATGCATAATTGGACTAGACATACTCAGCAACTGACAGAATCCACACATTGGTTCCCTGACTCAAGGGGTCAGGGCTATTATGGTAAGAAAGGCCAAATGGAAGCCCCTGGAACTTCCCCTACCCAGCAAAATAGTAAATCAAAAGCGATACTGGATACCTGGAGGGATTGCAGAGATTAATGCCACACTTAAGGACTTGAAGGATACAGGGGTCATGATTATGACCACATCCCCTTTCAACTCTACTGTTTAGCCTGTGTGGAAAACAAATAGGTTTTGGACGATGACAGTGGATTATTGTAAACTCCAGTTGCAGCTACTTTCCAGATATGGTATCATTGCTTGAACGAATCAACACATCCCCTGGTAACTGCTATGCAGCTACTGATCTTACAAATGCTTTTTTCTCAATAGCTGTTAGTAAGGACCACCAGAAACAGTTTGCTTTCAGCTGGCAAGGCCAGCAATATACCTTCACTGTCTTGCCTCAGGAATATATCGTCTCTCTGGCTCCATGTCATAATTTTCTCTGCAGGGACCTTGGTCATATCTCCCTCCTCTAAGACATCACACTGGTCCATTATATTGATGATATCATGTTGATCGAACCAAATGAGCAAGAAGTACCAACTAAAAAAAAGTACCAATTACTTTAGACTTATTAATAAGGCATCTGCTTGTCAGGGGTGGGAGATTGAGAGATTAATGTAACAAAAATACAGGGGCCTTCCACCTCCCTGAATTTTTAGGTGTCCAGTGGTGTGGGGCATGTCAAGATACCCCTTCTAAGGTGAAGGATAAGCTGTTGCATCTGGCTCCTCCTACAAGCAAAAAAGAGGCACAATGCCTACTTGGCCTCTTTGGATTTTGGAGACAACACATTCCTCATTTGGGTGTGCTACTCTTCCCACTTACCGAGTGACAAGAAAAGCTGCTAGTTTTGAATGGGGATCAGAACAAGAGGAAGCTCTTTGACAGGTCCAGACTGCTGTGCAAGCTGTTCTGCCACTTGGGCCTTATGATTCAGCAGAGCCTATGGTGCTGGAAGTGTCAGTGGCAAATAGAGATGCTGTCTGGAGTTTTTGGCAGGCCCCTAGAGGAGAATCACGATGCAGACCCTTAGGATTTTGGAGCAAAGCCTTACCATCTGCTGCAGATAACTACTCTCCTTGTGAGAAACAGCTTTTGGCCTGCTACTCAGCCTTAGTAGAGATTGAATGCTTAACCATGGGCCACCAAGTTACTGTGAGACCTAAGTTGCCTAGCATGAGCTCGGTGTTGTCTACCCCACCATGCCATAAAGTTACACATGCATAGAAGCACTCCATCCTAAAATGGAAATGGTTCAAGAAATATGGCTCGAGCAGGTCCTGAAGGCATAAGTAAGTTATATGAGGAAGTGGCCCAAATGTCCATGGCCCCCACTCCTGCCAGATTACCTTCTCTTTCCCAGCCCAAAGCTATGGCCTCATGGGCAGTTTCTTACAGTCAGTTGACTGAGGAAGAGAAAACTTGGGCCTGGTTCACAGATGGTTCTGCACAATGTGCAGGTACCACCAAAAAGTGGACTGCTGCAGCACTACAGCCCCTTTCTCAGATGTCCCTGAAGTACAGGGGTGAAGAAAAATCCTCCCAGTGGGCAGAACTTTGAACAGTACACCTGGCTGTTCAGTGTGCTTGAAAGGACAACTGGCCAGAAGTGCATTTATATACTGACTCATGGGCTATTGCTGATGATTTGGCTGGATAGTCAGGAAATTTGAAGGAGCATGATTGGAAATTGGTGGCAAAAAAGTCTGGGATAAAGAGTTATGTGGATAGACCTTTCTGAGTAGGCAAAAAACATGAAGATATTTGTGTTCCTTGTGAATGTTCACCAGAGGATGACTTCAGCAGAGGAAGGTTTTAATAATCAAGTGAATAAGATGACCCTTTCTGTGGATACAAGTCATCTTCTTTCCCCAGCTACTCCTGCCTTGCCCAGTGGGCTCATGACAAAGTGATCATGGTGGTTGGGATGGAAGTTATGCATGGGCTCAGCAACATGGACTTCTACTGACCAAGGCCAACTTGGCTAGGGCCACTGCCAAGTGCCTAGTCTGTCAGCAACAGAGACCCACACTCAGTCCCCATTATGGCAGCATTTCCCAAGGTGGTCAGCCTGCTTCCATCTTGGAAGCAGCAATAATTTGTTCTAATTGGATTAGAAACATACTTTGATTATGGGTTTGCCTTCACTGCCCACAATGCTTCCACCAGAACTACCATCCATGGACTTAGAGAATACCTTATCCACCATCATCATATTCCATACAGCATTGCTTCTGATCAAGGAACCCATTTCACAGCAAATGAAGCACAGGAATGGCACATACTCATGGACGTCTCTGGTCTTTCTATGTTCCCCATCATCCAGAGGCAGCTGGGTTGATAGAATTGTGTAATGGCATTTTGAAGACCCAATTTTGGTGCCAACTCAGTGGCAATACCTTGCAGGGCTCAGGTATTGTTTTCCAGGAGGCTCTGTATGCTCTGAATCAGCATCCACTCTATGGTGCTGTTTCTCTCATAGCCAGAATTCATGGGTTAAGAAAACAAGTAAAAATGGGAGTGACATCACTCACTATCACCCCTCGTGATCCACTGGAAAAATGTTTGTTCTCTATCCCTGGAACCTTAAGTTCTGCTGGTCTTACAGATCGTAGTGCCAAAAGGAGTGCTCCTATCAGGAGACACAACAATGATTCCATTGAATTGGAAGTTAAGACTGCCACCTGGCCACTTTGGGCTTCTCGAACCTCTCCATCATCAGGCAAGGAAGGGGATTATTGTACTGGCTGGGGATCCTGCCTATCAAGGGGAAATAGGACTGCAACCACACGATGAAAATAAAGCTTTTCTGGAATACAGGAGATCCCTTAGGGCGTCTCTTAGTACTGTCATGCCCTGTGATTAAAGTCAATGGGAAACTGTAGCAACCCAATCCAGGCAGGACTACCAATGACACAGATACTTCAGGAATGAAGGTTTAGGTCACTCTCCCTGGCAAAGAACCATGGCTAGCTGAAGTACTTGCTGAGGGTAAAAGGAATATAGAATGGATAGTGGAAGAAGCTAGTGATATAATAGGAACTATGACCGCATGACCAGTTACAGAAATAAGTACCGTGACTATATTAATATTTCCCCCCGGTTTTGTTCAGTTGCTTATATTTGTACATAAAGCAAATATCTTTTTTCCTTCTTATCATATGACATAAGTTGTATTGTTCATATTATAGTATTTAAGTTGTAGGATATCAAGTTTAAGATTGAATGTCACTTAAAGACTTTTACCATATTCTGGAGAGATTTAGTGAATTTCTAGTTGTACACATGACAATTGAGTATTATTAGACAAAACATACATCTGTTATTCTAATTGGCTATTTAGAGATTAAGTATGGTTTAAGGTGATGTGTATAGCTGCCAAGTTGACAAGGGGTAAACTGTGATGGTTGGGTTCAGGTTTCAGCTTGGCTGGGTGATAGTGCCTAGTTATTTAGTCAGGCAATCACTGGCCTAACCATTACTGCAAGGATATTTGATGGCTGGTTGATAAACCAGAAGCCAGGTTTATTAAATCATCACTCAGTTGATTGCATCTGTGACTGATTATACATCTCAGATCAACTAAGGGTGTGTCTTCCTCAAACAAGAGACACCCATCAATTGGATTTGATCCAATCTGTCAAACACTTAAAGGAGAAAAGTATTTTCACTGCTTCTTCATCCAGCAAGCATCTCCTGTGAAATTTGTCTAGACTCTTCATCAGCATTGCCAGTCTCGCAGCCTGTCCTACAGATTTTTGACTCTTGTGTCCCAACAGTTGCGTGAGACACTTTTATAAATCTCATATTTACAGATATCTCCTGTTGGTTTTTCTTCTCTAGAGAACCCTGACTTATACAAGGGCCTAATCAAATAAAAAAATACAAAAAGAACTTTTACAATGTAACATAGAAAAGATAATTCAATTTAAAAATGGCAAAGAATTTGAATAAACATTCCTTGAAAGAAGATGCACAAATGGACCATAAGCATATGAAAAGATGCTCAACATCATTAGCCATTAGGAAAATGCAAATCAAAACCACAGTGAGATACTATTTCACAGACACAAGGATGCCTCCTATATAAAATGGAAAATAAGTTTTGGACAACAACATTCACATGTATCTGCACTGTACAGCTGTAAATGATTAGGCAGTGGGGAAACTGTGAGACATTACATGTGATAATCACTATCTATTAAAATTATTAAATATTTTTGCTTTTGTCTAACTTAAAACACTTACTTAAGACTCTAAATTGAGGAGGATTTTTCTGTTGGAAAATTATGATTAAATGCTTCATCTATTGCCTAGTACACTTGATATGTATCTACCCTCCCCCCCAAAAAATTGGATAAGACCTGCATATACATACAAAGTCTTAAAACAGAACTACTTTTCAAGCCATAACTACACATAACTCTCCCTTATTTTTAGAGGGTCTTGATAAATAAAATAATGCAGGTGAAATGGCATGTAATGAAAGGTAAGAAGGAGAGTGGAATAAATTGAAATTTCCCCCAAAATGCCTCCATAAAATCTCCCTCTCTCCACCCCAAATTAAATAGGAATAGACAAAATTCAGCATTAGTGGACAAAATAAATTGTTCACCTGGTTTTCTGGGCCCAGGGGTGCCTTAGGAAGTAGAACACTTCTCCATTCATATGGTCATCTTCTCATCCTTCGTGAGGGGGTGATGACTTAGCTACTGAAGGGCACCGAGCAGGAATGGTGAAGAAGCAGCAGGGTGGTTGCAGGTAAAAACAGGATATCAAATAGATACTTGTACACCAATGTTCATAACAGCATTATTCATAATAGCCAAAATGTATAAGCTATCTAAGTGTTCATCAACAAATGCATAGATAAACTGTGGTATGCACACCATGGAATATTATTTGGCCGTAAGAAAGAATGAAGTTATGAGGCATGCTACACATGGGAAAACTTTGGAAACATAATTCTCAGTGAAATACACAAGGCACATAAGCACAAATATTGTGTATCCATTGTAAGATATGACTAGAAAATTTTAATTAAAAAAATAAAAGATTAGGCAGTACAATGGCCAAAGTCTTGCCCGCCATGCTGGAGACCTGGGTTCGATTCCTGGAGCCTGCCCATGCCTAAAATAAAAAAAAATAAAAGATTACAGGTCTCCCTACAACTACACCCAACTAAGTCGAGCATTTCAGTCTATAGCAAAGGTCTCAGTAACTGCCCCAGCCAGCTCATTGCATGTTGGCCTTGCCTTGCTGCTATGCTGAGCTTCCTGGACAAAACCCCTCCTGACCTGCTCTTGAGTGTCTTAAAAAAGCCAAGGTGACTGCATTTGGCCCAGGAACTGGGCACACTGGTAGGACCCTTGTGCTCTCTTTCCAGATGGGGAATCCAAGGCCCATCTTCAGGACCACCCTAGACTTGGATCATGGGCCACATGGCCTGTGGGCAATCCAGCACAGTTTCTCTCCTTTCTCTTCTGTCCTTTATTTCTCTAGGTGCAACATTTTCAGCACCCCTTCCCAGTAGATCTCTAGGTTGGATTCTGCCAATGGTAAGTAACTATGTATGTTTGTAGTGTAGAGGGCAGCACCTATACATGCTCCTTGGGTGGCAGTAGGCAGCCTGTGACTTGTTCTGACTGAAGTTTCCCAGGATCCATCATTCCTGATATTATAGGTGGCGGTCAGCACTGGCCCTTTCCTGTGGGCCTGCAGCATACTAATTCTTCCAAAGTAATTACTAATGATGACTTTCCCTGTGCACCAAGTCCAAGGGAAAATTCTGAGTGCCAGCAGGGAAATGATGGGCATAGAGTGAGAAACCAGACAGGATGAGATGCAAGGGAAGCTCAAGGAGAAAGGTCCTAAACAACTGGGCAGCATGCTGCAATGACCCTATAAGTAGTGCCTGGTAGACAAGGCTGCATAGGTGTTAGCCACACATACAAATAGCATGGTGCCAGAGGGAACTGGGGCAGTATTATCAGGAAGCCTAAGTTCTTCCCCATGCTGCTGCCAACTCCCAGTGTATGATTTGATTAGTACATGGTAGCAATTAATAAATAGTGAGAAGTAATTGAATAGTCAATTAAATGGAGCAAGTATTGCCCTTTTGTATAAACAAAAGATCATAATACTTGATACTATATTTCTTAAAAGGAAGGGTGAGCTTCTAGGCAATTTATGACAAAGTGTATGTTTGGGGGATTAGGAGAATGGGTGGGTGGTATGAGAATTCCATATTTTGAATTTTTACCTTTATGTCAGAAATGGTTATTCTTTTAAAACATTTTTTACTGTGAAATATAACATATATACAAAAAAACAGTAATTTTCAAACTACTTTTAACTAGTAGTTATAGAACAGATTTCAGAGTTTGGTATGGGTTACAGTTCCACAATTTCAGGTTTTACCTTCTAGCTGCTCCAAGACACTGGAGACTAAAAGAAATATCGATATAATGATTCAGCAGTCATACTAATTTGTTAAATCCTATGTTATGCTGCAGGGTTCATCGGGGCTTGTTTTCTCATCCCCAGCTCCCCATCTGTGTACTCCTGAGGGCTCCAGGCCTACATTGGCAAGGGGAGCAGTAGGTTCTGTGCACTGGATGGTCTTTGTGCTAGTTTGAAAGGATTATGTGCCCTAGAAAAGCCATGTTTTAATCCTGATCCTTCTTGTGGAGGCAGCCGTTTCTTTTTTTTTTAATTTTTTTATTGTGTAGTATAACATATATACAAAGCAAAAAATAAAAATCAATAGTTTTCAAAACACTATTCAACAAGTAGTTATAGGACAGATCCCAGAGTTTGTCATGGGCTACCATACGATCCTCTCATATTTTTCCTTCTAGCTGCTCCAGAATATAGGAGGTAGGAGGACTTAAATATTTTTTTTTATCATCACAATCAACTTTTTTCCTTCTTTTTTTTTGTGAACAATAACATATATACAAAAAAGCTATAAATTTCAGAGCACAGCACCACAGTTAGTTGTAGAACAGATTCCAGACTTTGACATGGGTTACAATTTCACAATTTCAGGTTTTTACTTCTAGCTGCTCTAAAATACTGGAGACTAAAAGATATCAATGTAATGATTTAGCATTCATATTCATTTGTTAAATCCTATCTTCTCTGTATAACTCCACCATCACCTCTGATCTTTCCATACCTCTCTTTAGGGATGTCTGGGCTATGACAATTCTAAATTTTTGATATTGGAAGGGTCTGTCACTAATATGGAATAGGGAGATGGAACTATCTGATGTTCTGGAAAGGCTGGTCTAAGTTTCAGGACTTATCTGGACCAGGGACCTATCTGGAGGTTGTAGGTTTCTGGAAAGTTACTCTAATGGTGGAACCCTTCTGGAGTCTTATATGCTGCCCTAAGTGTCCTTTAAGATTGGCTGGAATGGTCCTGGTTGGGGTTTGGCAGGTTATGATGGTTAGCAAGGTCTAACTGAAGCTTGTGTAAGAGCAACTTCCAGAGTAGACTCTCGACTCGATTTGAACTCTCTCTGCCACTGATACTTATTGATTACACTTCTTTTTCCCCTTTTGGTCAGGATGGAATTGTTGATCCTACAGTGCCAGGTCTTAATTCATCCCTAGGAGTCATCTCCCACATCGCCAGGTAGACTTTCACCTCTGGATGTCATGTCCCACGTAGGGGGTAGGGCAATGATTTCACTTGCAAACTTAGGCTTACAGAGAGTGAGGTCACATCTGAGCAACGAAAAATGTCCTCCAGAAATAACTCTTAGGCATGCTTATAGGTAGTCTAAGCTTCTCTGCTACCTACATAAGGGCAGCCATTTCTTATAATCCCTATTCAGTTTGTAGGTTTGGAAACCTGATTAGGTTATATCCATGGAGATGTGACACACCTAATTGTGGGTCTTAACCTTTGATTAGAGGGAGATGTAATTCTATCCATTCCAAATGGGTCTTAATTAGTTTACTGGAATCCTTTAAAAGAGGAAACATTTTGGAAAAATGCTCCAGAGCCACAAGATCCATGAGAGCCACAAACCCACACAACCAGTGTCCTTTGGAGATGAAAATGGAAAATGCCCCCAGGAGATCTTCATGAAATGAAACTGGAGAGAAAGCTAGCAAACATTGCCATGTTCTCCATGTGCCTTTCCAGTTGAGAGAGAAGCCCTGAACTTCATCGGCCTTTCTTGAATGAAGGTAACCTCTTGTTGGTGCCTTAATTTGTACAATTTTATAAACTTGCTTTAATTGGGACATTTGCATGGCCTCAGAACTGTGAACTTGCAACTTAATGAATTCCCCCTTTTAAAAGCTATTCTGTTTCTGGTATATCATTCCAGCAGCTAGCAGACTAGAACAGTCTCCATGAGCAGAGAAAGCAAGTATGTTGTCTTCTGGGTTCCCCCATGGAGCTCCCAGCTACAGAGCTGAAGAGTCTGATTCCCCAAACTTGCTATGGGGGCAGGCACTTTCCTAGGCCTGGCCTCTTATTCCTGTTGGAGTCATGACCAAGCCCATGCATCCAGTTCTCTCCATCCCAATTTCTCACCTTTTTTGTCCATGGCCTTCCTATCTAGTATAGAAGACCCACTCAGGTCACTTACACCCTGAAACTGCTGTTCCAGTCGATTTTCTGTCACTTCTCTAGTTGTTTCATGAAGCAGGGATGAACTCAGCCTATCCTATTCTACCATTTTCTCAGAAGTCCAAAAATGATTATTTGTTTTACGTAGCCAACATACACTCAAGCATAGCTTCTCTAAAGAAGATATATGTTGCTTGAAAGCATATAGTTTTAAAAAAGGGAAAGAAAAAAAATATCCTAAATTTATAAACATCTCAGAACTTCTGAAGTGTCTTCATGATTGCTTTCTTAGCATAATGGAAAGACAGATGTTTTTATCCCTAATTTGTAGGTGAGATACTTGAGACTCCAAAAGTTTGACTCTGGTTACTGTAGCCCTTTAATAAGGATGTGAAAAATACCTACATTCCAGGAACAAGAGCATTATCAAGTAATGTGTATGTTTTATATAAATGAAATAGAAACCACAGTTCTTATTCCTTTTCATATCTTTCTCCTGAAGTTCCATTTACCCGAAGTCCCATGACTAATGAGGGATTGAACTAATAACTCTTTTTCATTGAAATATAGGTCACATACCAAAAAAATTCACCCTTTATTAAAAGTGTATAATTCTGTAACTTTTAGCATAATCACAAAATCGTTCATCCATCACCACCATTTAATTTTAGAACATTTTCATCATCCCCAAAAGATACCTGTACCCATTCCTCCCTACCCTCCACCCCTGGTCGATTACCAGTATACTTTTGGTCTCTCTGAATTTTCCTGTTCTGAATTTTTCATATAAATGGAATCATGCAATATGTGGTCTTTTGTGTTTGGCTTAATATTTTCAAGATTCATCCATGCTATTAGTAATTCATTTTTACTTATGCCTGAGTAAAAATCCATTGCATACAAAGAGTAAACAAACAAACAAAAGAAATAAACCACAGTTTATTAATACATTTATGAGTTGATGAACATTTTCGGTTGTTTTCCATTTGGGGGTCCATTATAACTAATGCTGCTATGAACATTCTTGTGCAAATTTTTATATGGGCATTTGTTTTTACTTCTCTTGGGTATACACCTAGGAGTGGAATTACTAGGTCATATAACATTTGAGGAATTGCCAAACTGTTTTCTATACTAGCTGTACCATTTTACATTATCTCCAGTGATGTATACAGATTCCAATATCTCCATATCCTCACCAACATTGTTAGTCTTTTTTATTATATCCATCCTAATGGAGTATGAAATGGAATCTTATTGTGATTTTGATTTGCATTCCTTTGATCACTGAGGTTGATCATCTTCCCATGTGCTTATTGATACTTGTATATCTTCATTGGAGAAACGTCTTTTCAAATCCTTACTCCATTTTTAAATTGGATTATTGTCTTTGTATTCTAGAGTTATGAAAGTTCTTTATATATTCTGGTGTCATAGTTTGCTAGCTGCCAGAATGCAATATTCCAGAAATGGAATGGCTTTTAAAAAGGGTAATTTAACAAGTTGCTAGTTTACAGTTCTCAGGCCAAGGAAGTGTCCAAATTAAGGCACCAACAAGAGATTACCTTCACTCAAGAAAGGCCGATGAAGTTCAGGTCTTCTCTCTCAACTGGAAGGGCACATGGTGAACATAGTGATGTCTTCTAGCTTCCTCTCCAGGCCTCTTAATTCATGAAGCTCCCATAGGGGCATTTTCCTTCATCTCCAAAGCTCGCTGGCTGGTGGACTCTGTAGTTCTCATGTCTGCTCCTCTCATCATTCTCAAGCTTTCTCCAAAATGCTTCCTCTTTTAAAGGACTCCAGTAAACTAATTAAGACCCATGTGGAATGGGTGGAGTCATGTCTCCATCTAATCAAGTTTAAAACCCACAATTGGGTGAGTCACATCTCCATGGAGATAACCTTATCAAATTTCCAACCTATAGTACTGAATAGGGAATAGAAGAAACCGTTGCTTCCACAAGATTGTTTAGGATTAAAACATGGCTTTTCTAGGGTACATAAATCCTTTCAAACTGGCATATCTGGAGACTAGAATTTTTTTTTGTCTTTTTGCATAGGCAGGCTCCGGGAATCGAACCCGAGTCTCCAGCACAACAGGCAAGAATTCTGCCACTGAGCCACCGGTGCACCACTTGGAGACTAGACCTTTATGAGACAAATGATTTGCAAACATTTTCTCCCATTGTGTGGATTGTCTTTATGCTTTCTTGACACTATCCTTTGAAGCACATTTTGGTGAAGTCCAATTTATTTTCTTTTGTTGCTTGTGCTTTATCATTTGTTTAAGAAATTATTACCTAATCTAAGGTTACAAAGATTTACTCCTATGTGGGTTTTTTTTTTTACATTTTCTAGTTTTATCTCTTTGTAATTTAAGTCTTTGATACATTTGTAATTAATTTTTGTGAAATTGGGATCCAGCTTCATTCTTTTGCATGTGGATGTTCAGTTATCCTAGCAGAAGTTAAAAAAGACTATTCTTTTCATATTAAATTATCTTGGAAACTTAGTCAAAACTTAATTGACTATGTAAAGTTTTATTTCCAGACTCTCAGTTTTATTCTGTTGATCTATGTGTCTGTCCTTATGTCAGTATCAAATTGCCATAGCTTTCTAGTAGTAAGTTTTGAAATCAGGAAGTTTAGTACTCCCTTTTTTCAAGATTCTTTTGGCTATTCCAAGTCCCTAGCTTTACCGTATGAATTTTAGAATCAGCTTGCCAGTTTCTACAGAGAGCAACTGGAATTTTGTTAGAGATTGTTTTGAATCTATAGATTATTCTTATAGTTCTTTTATTTCTGTGGTATCAGTAGTAACATCCCCCTTTTCTGATTTTAGTCAGATTTGTGTCCTCTTTTTTTGTTTTTGTTTTTGTTTTGTTTTTGTTTTTTTTGTCAGTCTAGCTAAGGATCAATTGGTTTTATTGATCTTTTCAAGGAATCAATTTTTTGGTTTTATTCTATTGTTTTTGTTTTAATTCTCTAATTCATTTCTGCTCTATTCATTGTTGTTTCTTTCCTTGTTTTCACTTTGGACTTAGTTTGTTCTTATTGCAGATCCTTCAGTTTTGAGATATTTCTTGTTTTTTAATGTAAGCATTTAGGGGGATAAATTTTCCTCTCAGCACTGCTGTGGTGGTACGTAATGAAACTGTATATACCCCCAGAGAAATGTGTTCTTAAGTTGATCCATTTCTGTGGGTGTGAATCCATAGTAAATAAGACATTTTGTTGAAGTTACTTCAGATAAGTTGTAGTCCACCTCAATCAGAATGGGTCCTAATCCTGTTAATAGTCTTTTATAAAAGAATGACATTCAGACAGTGAAGAGAGAAAGCCACAGGAAACAAGAAGCTGAAATGGAGCATGAAAGAGAAGGAAGAGACCTGGAGATGCTGCCATATGCCTTGCCATGTGACAAAGGAGCTAAGGATGATTGGCAGCCAACCCCAGAGTGCCAGTCTTTGGAGAGAAAGCATTGCCTTGATGAACCTTGATTTGAACATTTACCCAGCCTCAAAACCATAAGCAAATAAAATCTCATTGTTTAACCTGAACCATTTTATGGTATTTGCTTGAGCAGCCTAGAAAACTAGGCTGCATCCCATAAGACTTGGTATGTTGTGCTTTCATTTTCATTTGCCTTGAGATATTTATTCTTTGGCCCATTTGGTTGTTTAAGAGTATTTTATTTAATTTCCACATATTTGTGAATTTCCCATTTCTCTTCTGTTATTTATTTCTAGCTTCATTGCATTGTGGCCAATGAAAATACATTGTATGATGTCAGTATTTTTTAATTTATTGAGACATGTTTTGTGAGCTAATATATGGTCTATCCTGGAGAATGATTGATGTACACTAGAGTAGAATGTTTTTTTTGCTGTTGGGTGAGGTATTCTATAAACGTCTGTTAAGTCTACCTAGTATAGAGTTTCATTCAAGTCTTCCATTCCCTTATTGATTTTCTGCCAAGATGTTCTATTTGTTATTGAAAGTGGTGTATTGAAGTTTTTTACTGTTATGTAGAATTGTGTATTTAATCCTTCAAATCTGTCAATATTTGCTTCAGATATCTTGGGATTCTTCTGTTAGCTGCATATATTTATGATTCTTATGTCTTTATTTTATTGACCCTTTTATCAGAATATAATGAGCTTTTTCCCTCATAACAGTTTTTGACTTAAAGTCTACTTTATCTAATTAGTATAGCTATCCCAGTCTCTTTTGATTACTATTTGCTTGTTATATGTTTTAATATCCTTTCACTTTCAGTCTACTTGTGTCTTTGAATTTAAGGTGAGTCTCTTATAAACAGCATATAGTTGTGTCATGCTTTTATATCTGTTCTCCCATTTTGATTAGGGAGTTTAATCCATTTACATTTAATGTAATTACTGATAATGCGGCACTTTCTTCTGCCATTTTGCTATTTGGTCTCTGTAAGTATTGTATCTTTTTTGCCCCTCAATTCTTCTGTTAATGCCAACTTCCATATTTATTTGATTTTTTTGTACTGTGCCATTTTTGTCCCTTCTTGTTTCTTTCTGAATGTATTTTTCATGTATTTTCTTTTTGGCTACCGGGTGGTTAAAATTTAACATCCCAAATTTACAACAATTATATTTGATTTAATACTAACTTTTATGCTATCTTCAATGTCATACACATACACTTTCCTGTACCTTCATCTCCCAGTCTGTTTTTTTGTTCTTTTTATAAGTTTTCTCTCTGTACATATGTCCAAAACCATGAATTTATCATTCCTTTTTATGCATTTTCATTTTACCACCTATAAGAAGTAACAAGTGAAATTAAATATGAAAATTTGCAATGCAATAGTAATTGCATTTATAATTATCCATATGGCTACTGTGCTGGTTTGAAACTATTATGTACCACAGAAAAACCATGTTCTTTTAAACCTAATCCAATCTTGTGGAGGCAGAACTGTTGAGTAGAACCTTTGATTAGGTTGTTCCCATGGAGATGGAACCAGCCCAGTTGTGGGTTGCACCTTTTGATTAGATGGAGATGACCCCACCCATTTAAGGTGGGTTTAATTCATTTACTGGAGTTCTTGAAGGAGCCGACATAGATAGCTGAGAGGTAATAAGAGCAGACACCTAGACACAGATGTCTAGGAGATGCAGAAGAAAAGCCCCTGGCAGAAGCCAGAAAGACCACAGGAGCTGAGAGAGCTACTTTGAAACCAACCCAGGAGGGCCAGCAGATGTTGCCATGTACCTTCCCAAGTGACAGAGGAACCTGGATGCTACCTTTCGTCCGAGAAGGTATCCTCTTGTTGCTGCCTTAATGTGAACATTTTCATGGCCTTAGAATTATAACTGGTAACTTAATAAATCCCCTTTATAAAATCCAATCTGTTTCTTGTATATTGCATTCCTGCAGCTTTAGCAAACCCAAACAGCTACCTTTATGAGAGGTCTTTATTTCTCTTTGCTGCTTTGATCCACTATCTGGTATCCTTTCCTTTCAGTCTGAAAAATTCCCTTTAGTATTGCACATCTAATGGTAATGCAATTGATGACTTACCTCTCTATCATTTTTGAAAGAAAGTTTTTTAGAAATTATTTTTTCAGCACTTTAAATGTTTCATACTATTGCCTTCTTGCATCCGTTGTTTCTGATGAGTAATTGATTCCTTTGAACATAACTTGTGCTTTTCTCTTGAAGCTCTCAGAACTTTCTTTTGTTCTAGTTTTGGACAGTTTGATTACTGTGTGTCTGGGCTTGGTTCTCTTTCTGTTTATCCCATTTGGGGTTCGTTGGGATTCATAAATGTACATATTCATTTCTTTTGTTAAATATGTGAAGTTTTGTCATTTCTTAGTGTTTTTGTTTGTTAATGCTGCCGGAAATGCAATATACCAGAAATGGGTTGGCTTTTATAAAGGGAATTTATTAAGTTACGAGTTTACAGTTCTAAGGCCATAAAAATGCCCAACTAAGGCATTCAGAGAAAGATACCTTGACACAAGAAAGGCCTATCTGGGAGTGCAGCTGGTCCTTTGGCTTCTGGTTTAAAACAGTTTCCCCAGACACATTTTCTTTCTGTATCTCCAAATGTCTGTCAGCTCTGAAGCTTTTTCCAAAATGGTTCTGTCTTAAAGAACCCCAGTAAGTGACCCACCTTGAATGGGTGGAGACCTCTTCATGGAAAACACCTAATCAAAAGGTTTGCCACATCTCCATGGAAACAATGCAGTCAGAGGTTCCGCCTTACACTATAGGTCTGGCCCCACAAGATTAGAGCAGTATTGAAAGAAAATGCCTTTTGGGGGGTACATAACAGTTTCAAACTAGCACACTTTGCATATTCCTTCTGCTCTTTTCTTTTCCTTCTGGGGCTCCCATGATGTATATATTGGGTATCCTTGATGTTATACCACCAGTCTTTGGGGCTCTATTCATTCTTTTTTCTTTCTGCTCCTCTACCTGAAGAGCATTTAATTTCAATTGTCTTGTCTTTGAGATCACTGATTCTTTCTTCTGCCACCTCCAATCTGCTATTGAAACTGCCTAGGGAATTTTTTATTTTAGTATTTATGTTCTTCAACTCTAGTATTTCTGTTTTATTCCTATTGAGAACCTCAGAGGAATTCCTGTATTATTTGTTCATTGTTTTCCTCATATCCTTAAGTTCTTTATCCTTGTTTTCCTAGCTCCTTGAGCATAATGAGGATTGTTGTTGTTAAGCTGCTGTTTGGTAAATCCAAAGTCTGGTCCTCTTTGTTGATGGTTTCTGGATTTTTATCTTGTTTCTTGTTTCTTTGTCTCATAATCTTTTCTTGCACCTTGTACATTTTAAAATTTTGAAGTGTTAACTCTGGGATTTAGTTCCTGAGCTCTGTTTTCCTTAAGTTTGTTTTGGCTAGTAATATAATACAGATTTTCTTTAATGCCAGGAACTGACCAAAATAGATAAACCAAAGCAAAAAGCACCTTTAACTGTCTTTGCAAGTTGTCTCCACTTTGATGTGTGGTCTCCTTCAGAGATTAGCTCTCCCATCCGGAAGATCAGCCCAACGCAGATGCTAAATTCAGGGTCTTATCTGAGCCTATGTGGAGTCTTGGAGCCTGCTTCTTAACTAGGTTTATGCTTACTACAGGCTTTAGGAATTCCCTGTTTACAATTTTCAGAAGTTCCAGTGAATGCCCCCTCTCTTCCCTTTGAAATAGATTTTCACTCCCTCCTGGGTGCTCTCTTGAGTAAACTGAAGCATTGCCCCAGGCCACTTCAACCTGTTTTTTTCTCATACTGTCCCAGCTGTCTGCAAGCTACTTTTCTGACCTCAGGACAAACTCAGGGAGGGAAAGCCTGAGGTAAGTTCGCAGGCTCAATCTCTCGGACTTCTACATGATAGATTGGAGCTGACATACATGTACCCCAGTATGCATGCAGACGCCCCACTACTCCCTCTCAGACAGGGCCAGGGACCCACAGTGGAAGTGCAAACTGGTTCTACCCCATGTTGTAGAGGAGTTGGGCGAGGGGCCAGCAAGGACCCCAGGATCTTCTTCTCTGGCTTTTGAATCTGTGTTTTCTTGATTCATTACTTGCTCAGTTAATGTCACCCTTTAACTATTTTCTGTAGTTTTAAGGAAATTACTATCTTTAAGATTCCTTTGCCTAAGAGATTCTGGAACATTGGCTACCCTCTGAGCTGACCCCCAGTGGTTTGAAGTAGCTGATCAAAAGTAGTAATCAGTGATCAGACCACACATCCCTGGAGTTTGGAGGACTAGGTCTTTATGGCCCACCCTTACACCAGCAAGCTGTGCCAGGAGCCCAAACTCGCAGCCCTCAGTGCTACCTGCTTTGAGTATGGGGAAGGAAAATGGTCTCTGCTGCAAAGAGAATGAAACTCAATAATATTTACACAACTTTTCAGCCTTTTCCTCCCACTCCGCCCTGGATACTACACATTGTTCCCCTAGACTTTAGAGTTTCACCATAGTTGTTTCCAACAGTTCCTGCCTGTTCAGTGGTAGTGAGAGACTGATTCCTGAAACATCGTACCCTGCCATCTTCCCATAGTCATCTGGACTAAATAATTTTAATTGATCTGTTGTTTTAGTTTGTTAAAGTGGCCAGAATGCAATATACCCAGAAATGGAATGGCTTTGGGGGCGGGGGTGTGTGTGCATGGTACAGGAATTGAACCCGGGTCTCCCACATGAAAGGCAAGCATTCTATCCCTGAACCACCCATGTACCCTTGGAATGGCTTTTATAAAGGAAACTTATTAAGTTGCAAGTTTACAGTTTTAAGGTCATGAAAATGTCCAAATTTAGGCACCAACAAGAGGTTACCTTCACTCAAGAAATGCTGATGCCATCTGGAATACCTCTGTCAGCTGTGAAAGCAGGGGGGCTGGCTTCTGCTGGGGTGCTTGGCTTCTGGACACTTCTATCAGCTGGGAAGGCACATATCAATGTCTGTTAGCTTTCTCTCCTGGCTTCTTGTCTCATAAGGATTCACTGGGCGTGTTTTCCTTCTGCATCTTCAAAGACCTGGCCATGTGGGCTCTAAAGCTTTATCCAAAATGATTCCCTCTTAAAAGACTACAGTAAATAACCCAACCTTGAATGGGTTGAGACACATCTCCCTGGAAACCACCTAATCAACCAATCCCACCCACAATTGGGTGGGTCACATCTCTATGGAAACAATCAAAAGGATCCCACCCAGCAATATTGAATGAGGATTAAAAAACATGGTTCTTCTGGGGTGCACAGCAGTTTCAAACCAGCACACCCATCTTCATGCTTACTGATTGTTTCTTCCACTTATTTGAATATGCTGTCCAGAATTTCATTTTTGTTCTTTTTCACAATTCTTTTTATTGGTATTTTCTATTTCATGAGGCAGCCTTCTCATACTTTCCTTTAGTTCTTTAGATTTTATTTCTCTAGGCTTGAATTATTTAAAATAGCTGATTTTAAATCTTTATCAGTAAGTCCAGGATCTGGGTTTCCTCAGACACTAATGAATGTTTGTGTCTATAGATTGCTTTTTTTCCTGGATATAGGCCATATTTTTGTTTATTTCTTTGCATGTCTCATAATTTTTTGCTGAAAGCTAGACATTTAAAATCACATAATGTCACAATTGTAGAAATCAGATTTCTGCCCTCTCCAAGGATTTTTGTTAATATTTGGTTTTGCTATTATTTGTTTATTTATTGGCTTTTCTGAACTAATTTCTTGAAGTCTGTGTTCTCTGTCATGTATTACCACTGAAGTCTGCTCAGTTAGCTTCATTATCAGCTAATGATTTGGTAGTTCCTTTAACTGCCTGGAACTGATAAGACTCCCAGTCTTTGCCAAGGGGCTCTGTGTGTGTATTTTGGGCCATACCTTCAATACTCAGAAAAGCTTGTGACAACTCTACTATAGATTTCACTTCCTCCTTGTGCAGCCTCAAGGTCAGTTAGAGGTGTGAGCTTAGGGCCTTTCCTGAGTATGAACATAAACCTGAGCAATGCCTGTGACCTTCTCGATCCCCATAAGTTTAGCAGATCTTTTTGAACCCCTTATAGGAGTCTCATTACCATAGCTTTTGCTTTTAAACTCTTTAGTTAGTCCAGCTGACTTCAGTGAGCTGTAAAGTTAAACAAATGCCTCTAATTGTTTTTGACAAATGCATTAGATCATCTAATGATAGCCTTGCAAAAAGGTCTTCCAAAGGAACTTTCAAATAGGTGAAGTAATGGTACTTCTCTGGAAATGAAGCTTTGAAGGAGCCTCAACCCTATTTTTCTCCCTCTGGTGGCTTCCAGGCTTCTGGTTTTCACTGTGATTGCATGCTATTGGTTTTCAGTGATACAGCAGAGCTGGATAGGAGAGGATGGGAATAAGCTAAGTTAAAATACCACAAAGCTCACTGTTCTTGCTGAGAGTCAGCCATTTTTCTTGAAAATATACTTCCCAGATTACTGCAAGCTTTTGATTAATTTCCAAAGTTGTGAAAAAGTTGATTGACAATTTTTTTTTGCCAGATTTTTTATTGCTTTTACAGAGCAGAGAATTTTCTGAGGTCCTTCCTCCAACATTTTCACTGACATCCACTATTAGCTCTCTGACACCAAGTACTCCTCTGTGTATACCATATAATGCCTTTTTTCTTTGATGTTTTACTTATTTGAACCTGTTATGGTATTTATATGTCATCCATCAATTGAAATAATTCTACTAAATTGCATTTGCCAGAACCTGTGAGAAAGTAACCTCAGAATTATAATGCTTAGAAATTTGCAAATAGAGAACTAAGACTAAATAAAATTCATTGACTTACTATTAGCCTCACGGATTAATTAATGGCAGAAAAGGGGCAAGAACACAGGTCTACTGTTTGGTCTAAATAGTGGTCTTGCTCTCCCGCCTCCTTTCAAAATATATGATAACAGGATTTGAAAGGTAAGTGAATGTGTTTAGATTTATACTACCTAATTAAAGTTGAAATGCTTGCAATCTTTTGGCATGACTGAAATTTGAAATATTCAAACATTGAATAGCTTCCAGTGATGCTTTATTATTAGAGAACCTGTACATTTCATGAGCATGGTGACCTTGGTGCTATTTTGATTAAAATATTTCACTGAAAAAATAAAAACTCAAAAAATATATGTTCTTCAGAAGGAAAAAATGATTTTGTAGAAGAACAAACTTAGAAATGTAATAGATGCTTTTAGATATTAGTCATTTCCTTTTATATAGCCCACAACCAGCTATATGCTGAACTTCTATTTTATTGTAGTGATACATCTGAAATATATTTGGGAACATCCATGTAATAATTTTAAAAGTTTATTTAATCCATTTAGCTATTTGCAAATTAAAAATCAGCAGCTAATATTTGAGCATTAACAATATAGCAGGAATTAAATCATGAAAAATAACTTTATTCTTATACCTACAGAAAGTAAATATTATTTTTATTATTTTCATTTTAAGAAAACTCAGACAGGATAAATAAATTGACCAAGGTCAAACACTAGGAAGAGGCATATCTGAGGTTTGAATCCATTACCACTGACTCTAGAGACCAAATTTTAATCACAGTAATATTTTTAAAACAACATACTGAGGTATAACATTGTTTAAATGCCATAATTACAAAGAAATTATATACTGCCATCTCCCCCAACAAGCTCTTTATGTTTTTCTATTTTCTAGAATTTGAGAAGGAAACAAATAATTTAATTATTCTGGGTTATTTCACCTATGGAAATAGGGACATAATGGAAAAATCATAAGTTTTGGAGTCTGATAAAATCTGGTTAAAATCTTAGTTCCACCACCTACTAGTTATATCATTTACTACTGTTCAGGGATTAAATAGGTAGAAACTTTCTAGGAAATAGTTGCATAATATGTTTTAAGTGTTTTTGAACTGTCCATACCATTTGACAGAGCAATTCTTCCTCCAGTAATCTACCCTGAGAATATGATCCAGAAATTTGTATAAAAGGATGCTGTGATGGTTTGGTACTGGTGTTAACTTGGCCAAGTGATGAGGCCCAGTTGTCTGGTCAGGCAAGCACAAGGATATTTCATGGCTGGTTGATAATCCAGAAGGCTGGTGTATGAAATCATCAGTTATTGATTGCATCTGTGGCTGATTACATCTGTGATCCTATATCCTGTAATGAGATAATCCAATTAGTTGAAGGCTTTTAACGAAGAGGAGATACTCACTACTTCTTCAGCCAGTGGGCCTCCCCTGTAGAGACCCTTCATCAGAGCCACCAGCTTCACACTTGCCCTGTGGATTTTGGACTCTTGCATTCCCACGGTTGCATGAGACACTTTTATAAATCTCATATTTACAGATCTCTCCTGTTGATTCTGTTCCTCTGCCATCTCTCCCAAAAAGCTCTTTATGTTTTTCTGTTTTCTAGAATTTGAAAATAGAACCCTAACACAGATGGTAATCACAGAAATTTGTACATTGAATATAAATGGGATAGTTTAACTATGGTCCATTCTTAGGTTGGAAATATTTTGTAATAAATAAAGGATACAAAAATGTATGTACAATATGATATACTTGCAGAGTCAAAAATATATGTAAAAAAATAGCCCGGATTGTATTAATGGTGAGAAGTAGGATTTTTGAATTATTTTGTTGGTGTTTAGTCCTCTTTTCCTTCCATGTTTTCCAAATTTTCTAAAATAAGTATGCATTAATTTTACCGATTATAAAAGTATCTTCTAGGGTGGTGCAATGGTGGCTCAGTGACAGAATTCTCACCTGCCATGCTAGAGACCTGGGTTCAATTACCAGAGCCTGCCCATGCCAAAAAATATATATATATATCTTCTAAAAATTGGGGGTGGGGTGTGCAGAGCCGATTCAGAAAGGTTGGTTCTTATTTTTAAGCATCTTGTAACCATCTAGAGGGCTTTAGACCATTTTAAGTTTATTGTATTTCCCAAGGGCTCTCAGGCCACATTCATCCCTGGTTATCATGCTGGAATCACATATATTATTGTGATTTGAGGGAAAGATTGGAAAATAAGACAGAGATTAAAATGACAGTGTCAGGACTTCCAGATTGATGGAGTCCTGAGGAACTCAGCACATTCTCTTCCTTAACAACAATACTTAAACTAGACAAAATAGTCAATAACAGCCATTTCGGGACTCTGGAAATCAATCTAAGTCTTGTAACAAATTGAGAAGAATGTAATCCTGTAGTGATTCGGCCAGGTCTCCTGCCGTCCTACCCCCTGCCCTTCCCAGCTCCATCATTGCAGGAGTTCTACTAGAGAAGGCAATCTCTGAAAATCAGTAATTTCATTGCCAAAGGTGGTTTACTTGATTTGGAACATAATACAGGAAACTCCGCACCCCTAGACATATCAGAAAACGATACACAAATGGAAAGGTCAATATTACACCTAATCTGAGGTTGTAATCCTAGTTGGAATAAGCAATAGACTGACATACTAGCAAGAAATATAACAAAGCTATCCAAGGAATAAGTCAGCCCTAGTTGGTTTTGATAAGTACCCGCGTATCTCTGGGAGTCTGAAAGACTGCATGCACACATTCTGGAGAGACTGGAAAGAGCCCTTACTATCCACATATGCCTGCCTAAATGACTGGCCTTGTACATTTGCAGAGGAGTCACAAAAGAGCATAAGAGAAAACAAAAGTTTGGTCAGACTTGTAAACTGCGTGAACTTTGTATTCTAGCACCAAAACATAGATCCATCAATGAAGGGTAGAAGCCATATTACTACCATAAAGTGTTTGAGCACAACTCCTAACATACTTTGGCTGACCACTAAGCAATGCTAACACAGGAATGACCCTAGAATTCCGATGCAAAATTGAAATCATAATAAGAAAGAATACTGAACAGAGACATCAGTGGCTTCATACCACAGAAAACAAGTTCTTTTCCAGTGCCCATGGAACATTCTTAAGGAATGATCTTATGCTAGGCCATGAAAGAAGTCTCCGTAAATTTAAAAGTATTGAAATCTTACAAAATATCTTTTATGATCACAACAGAATTAAATTAGAAGTCAACATCAGAAAGAAATGTGGGAAATCCCCACATACTTATAAATTAAACAACATACTTCTAAATAACCAGTGGGTCAAGAAGAAAACACAAGGGATATTAGAAAATATTTTGAACTGGATAAAAATGAAAATACAACATATGTATAGGAGATACAGTTAAAGCGGTGGTTAGAGGGAAATTTATCCCTATAAATTCCTATGTTAAAAAAAAGAAAGGTCTCAAATAGTAACCAATACTTCTCTCCTAAGAAATAAGGAGAAGAGCAAACATAAATACAAAGAAGGCAGAAAGGAAATATTAAGGGTTGGTATGGAAAAAGGGACATCATATATGGCTCTACAGAAATAAAGGAATTACAAGGGAATGCTATAATTAACTTAATGCCCACAAATTAGACAATTCAGATGAAATAGAAATTCCTGGAAAGTAGCAAATTAGCAAAACCAGCTCGAGAAAAAATTGAAAATCTGAATAGACATATAACAAATTAAAAAATTGAAATAATTTAAAATCTTCTTGGGTGGTGCAACAGTGGCTCAGTGGCAGAATTCTTACCTGCTATGCCAGAGACCCAGGTTCGATTCCTGGAGAGCCTGCTCATGTGAAAAAAAAAAAAAAATATTCCCACCAAGTAAAGTCCAGGCCCAGGTTGCTTCCCTGTTCAATTTTATCAAACATTAAAAGAAGTAATGTCAATCCTTTATAAACTCTAAAAAAGAAGATAGAACACTTCTCAGTTCATTTTCTGATGCCACTATTACCCTGAGACATTGCCAAAGGCATATAAAAATATCACAAGAAATCTGCAGACTTATATCCATCATGAATATGATGTAAAAATCCTTAACAAAATATTAAAAAACAAAATCCAAAAGCGTATAAAAAAGATTATACACCATTACCAAGTGGGATTTATCCCTGGAATGCAAGGTTGATTTTACGTCCAAAAATCAATTACTCTGACACGTCATATTAGATTGAAGGACAAAAAAAAAAAAGACTTGATGGTCTCAATAGATAAGGTGTATGACAAAATCCAATATCCATTCATGATAAAAACTCTCAACAAACCAGACAAAGAAGGGAATTTCCTCAGCTTGTTAGAGGGCATTTGTGAAAAACATGCAGCTGAGCTTATATTTCCCAATTTCAAAACTTCCTGTAAAGTTATGGTAATCAAGGTAATGTACCAGCATTCATCAGCAAGGAGAATCACAAAGTAAACCTTTATAATTTTTGTTTGTTTTGTTTTGTTTTGCATGGGCAGGCACCAGGAATCGTACCAGGAATTGAACCCGAGTCTCTGGCTTGGCAGGTGGGAACTCTGCCTGCTGAGCCACTGTGACCCACACAAATCCCTATATTTTTGACAAAAGTGATAAGGCAATTCAGTGGGTAAAAGTGTAACTTTTTAACAAATGGTGCTATGAAATTTGTATATCCATATGCAAAAAAAAGTGAATTTAAAGCCTTACTTCAAACTAAATGCTAAAATATTAGCTCTAAATTGATTACAGACCTAAACATAAGACTAAAAGTATAAAACTTCTAGAAGAAAAACAAGAAAATCTTCATGACTTTGAGTCAGGCAAAGAGTTCACAGATGCAACCCCAAACTATGATCGATAAAAACTTGAATAATTGAACTTCATTAAAAATTTTATACATCAGAAGACACTGTTAAGTAAATGAAGACAAATCTCAGACTGTTGAAACTATTTGCAAATCATATATGTGATAAAATTCTTATATCCAGAATATATAAAGAACTCTTACAATTTAATAAGAAAGCATATCACACAGTTTAAACATTAGTGAAGAGATCTGAGTAGCCAGCTCACCAAAAATGAACGAATGGCTAAAAAGCACATGAAAATATTCTCAACATTTGTCATTAGAGAAATGTAATTTAAAGCCATAATAGGATACCACTTCATACCCACTAGAAGGGCTATAGTGAAAAAGACAATAAGCAATACTAGGTGTTGATGAGGATATAGAGAAACTGGAACTTTCATACTTTACTAGTAGAATGTGAAGAAGGATAGCCACTTTGGAAAAGTTTCTTAAATAGTTAAGCATAAACTTAACATATGACCCAGAAATTCTTTTCCTAGGAATCTGCCTAATAAAATGAAAATATAAATCCATGCAAAGCGTTGTTAAAGGAATGTTCATAGCTTTCTCATAATCGCCAAATCGGGGAAGAATCTATAGCTCTATAGGTGGGCAAATGGATAAACAAAATGTCATCTATCCATATACTGAAATACTATTCTGTAATAAAAAACAATGGAGTACTAAAACGTACTACAACATGATGAACCTCGAAGGTATTATATAAGTGGAAGAAGCCAGATGCAAACAGCTTTGTATTTTTTATTTCATTTATATGAAATACCCAGAACAGGCAAATGTTTACAGTGTGAAAGCATGTTAGTCATTGCTTGGGGCTGGCTGTGAGAGTGGTGATTGACTGCAAACAGTCATGAGAGATCTTTTGGGAATGATGAAATTGTTTAACAATTGGGTTCTGGTAATGGCTTAAATATACTATAAATCTTTCAATTGTATCCAAAAATGTTTGAATTTTAAGGCATGCAAATTATACCTCAATAAAGCTGTTTCTAAAAGAAAGGATTCAAAGAAAGTTTCCAAGAGTACCAAATGTTAAAGTGCATATGTGTAAAATATGCATTGTAATGAATGTTAAGTATAAAGAAACAAGACAAAGGATATGATTTGCTTTGATAAGTCTATGAAAGAGTCCTAAGTTCAAAATTACTAGTTTTCTCTATTAAGGACAAAAGAATAGAACTTAAACTTCAGCAGAAGGGGTCCAGGAAAAAGTAATGGCATAAAATTCCCCATAGTGATAGTGAACCATTGGAATGCATTTGTAGAGGGGGGTCATAGAATCTCCTTCTATAATCCTTTAAATTTCAGGGCACAGCTGTATTATCTGTGCATCACTGAAAATGTGCATCCAAATTTGGTAATTCTCAGGTTTTGAAAAGGGAAAAGAAAAATGATTTTGGCTTTAAGAACAAAATACTCTCACAAATTAATCAAATTGTCAGAAGCGTGACATCAGTTTTTGCAAGTTCATTCTAACCTGAAGGGAACACTTACAAATGGTTGTAAATGATTGTACATACAGGAGAAAAGTGAATAGGTAATTTGAACAAAAGAGTTTATCTACACTTTTGGATGGTTGCTGCCATTTACTCAAATTCTCACTGAGGTTGCCATTGTGAAAAAAAATTGTCAATCAGAGATGAAGATATAAAAGCAAATTGAATTGAAAAGTAATTTTACTTTCAAATGGTTTGCAAATGTAGGTATGTTAAGTTTGAAATGAATGCTGTTAATGACCATAGCTAGGAGAGTTATATAACTGCTGATCAGTAGAATGTTACTATAAATGAGGTTGATTTTCCTGTTGACTACCCCATTTTTTCTCAACATGGCCTCATTATTTTTTCCATCACATAGCTGACCCTTCACTGTGAATGTTCTTATGGACATAAAAATATATTAACTCACTTTTTTTTTTCTTTAAGAATCTTTAAGTACAAGAGGGATAATGCCAGTGTTGCTCGTCTTTTTTCTGTTTTGGTAGGTCACAAGAGATTTTAGATGGTGAATATCAAGGCTTTATTACAAGTGAAGAGTCATTTTATAAACAGCCTTCCTTACAGCAACTGAATTGGCCCCTGAAAAGCATACAAGCATGATGAAGCTTTTAAGTAGTCACACACATGCATTTATATTCTCTCTCTCCCATGAAAGACTTATTTTAATTTTTTAAAGTAGCAATTCAGCTTGCTTTCAGAACCATTTAAGGTTAGCACATGATTTTCTTCCCCACCCCCAAACCAACTGTTCTTAACTATGAAATAAGAAAGGTTTGCCTATTTCCTTTTGCAAAGACAGAAGCGTAAGTTCTTATCACCAAATGAGTAGGTTAATCCTAACACCTATGGCCTAAGCTAGGCACATGATCATTTAGAAATTCTTCCAGAGGTCAGAGCCATAATTGTCACATTTAACTTTATAGCCCTGGGAGCTTCAAACAAATAAGCAAGTAAAGTGAAGGTAATAAATATCTGTCCGATTACAGTGAAAGTTCCTCTGTAGCTGAGAAATTAATCTTTCTTTTGGGTCTTCACATGGTCCTCTGGACTATTCTAACTGGAATGGTCTTCCCCCAGATAAATCTGTATGGCTCCTACCTTCACTTAATTCAACTCTTTCTTCAAATAGTTCATTTTCTGGGAGACCTTCCCTCACTACCTTTTCTAAAAGAACTACCTTTTCTAAAAGAACACTTCCTACCCTTATCATTACTACACCTTCGCATGCTTCATTTTTATTCATAAGCATAACTGAGAGCAGACATATGATCTATGTATTTGTTTATTTGTTTGTTACTATTGTCCCTCACCCGATACCTGCGTCATAAGGGCAGGAACTTTGTTTTATTCACTGCGATATTCCCAGTATCTACTTCCGTGCTTGGCACTGAATAGGCACTTTTAAATGAGCACACATATGACTCCAGTAGCAATTCAACAAAGATAGGTCAGCAAATATTTCCCAATTAACAACAAAGTTTTCAACCTATTGGTCTGTGAGAGTATTGTGATAACCAGGTTGTGATTACAGTGAGCTTACAGTCTGGTAGAAGAGACAGATTTATAGACAGTAGTCTGTAGTGACAGCAGACTTTCTTACCAAGATTTGACCACAGCAGGATGAAAGATGTCATGGCCTTCAACACCACCCATTCCATTTTCCTTGGAGGCCAGGATGATGGTAGAGGATTGTGTAGACATGTCTGGGGCCACTCAAATTTTAGGTATTAGAAAATTAAAGGCCCCAAATATGCAAGACTCACAAAACAATCCACAACCTCCCAAATTGATGATGCTTAGCACTTATGTAGATGGTAATATTATGTACCAGGAACTTTGTGAGTAATTTTCATATATTCACTTTGCAGTCCTCACAGCAGTCCCATAGGTGCTATTATTTTCCACATTCTATAGATGAAGAAATTGAAGCACAAGAAGTTAAGTAACTTGCCTTGTGTCACACAACTAATAAGTGGTGAAGCCAGGATTCAAACCCAGAAAATCTGGCTTCAGAATTATTGCTCTTAACCATTATAGCATAGTTCTTCTCCAAATGGTAATGATCAGTCTAAAAATAATAATAATTTATCACTAAAATAATTAAAAAATATAAATAGCATTATTTGAAAACTACAACCAGCTCAAGACAACGACGATCATGAATTTGTAAAAAAAATATTCCCTCCCCAAAACTGCGAAAATTTCCAACTCTTCTATTTGTGTATGTGTACACTAGGAACTTTGCAATCTACCAAGCCTTTGAGGGCATTCAGACTTCTTTATGGAATTCAGAATTAGAGACTGCTTTAAACTCCAGTAATGGGCTTTGGAATACCATATTCTAGTAAACCTTTTCAACTCAAATAGAGCATTAGTAGCCAGTGGTAAAACTGGAGATATATGGGATTATGTTATCCACCCTTGACAGCAAAGGCAAAGATTTACATATTTACATCAGTTTGTGACCCATAAAGTAGACTCTAGTCACTGACCTAGAACACAAAGGTGGAATACAAAATGTCAATAATAGAGGTAAAAAAAAAAATATGTTGTAATAAGGGAAAGAAAGATGTGATTATTTTTAATTTGGACATCCTAGAAACTTTCAAGAAGCAAGTGGCATTTCAACCCAAACTCTGATGGTTGGATATAATTTCAGTTGGCATAATGAGAAAAGGGGCTTTCAAGGGAAATACATAAGCAAAGGCATAGAAATATAAAAGAATAAGGGTGGATTTAGGTAGCAGCAAGTATGCTGCTATTGTCACTATGGTAGACTGCCATTGCTTCATGCCAAATCCCCTCGGTTCACCTCCAATTTCAGCTGCTGCTCCAGTGGAAAGTTTGGTGCAAGCTTGTTTGGACAGTGTCATATGTCAGGTGCACCCCAGGCCCTATTTTGATGCCATGGTAGTTCACCCACAGAAAAGAGGCAACCCTTAAATCACTGGATCATGGAAGCTAGTGGATATATGCCCCCAAGGTGTTCTCTACATTTCTCCACTAATCCTGGTGGAATGGAGCTCCTGTAGCTTATAGCAGTATCCTTGATAATACATCCTTCTATCGGCTTTTCCTTCTTTGCTCTCTTATTCTCCCTGCTCCCTCATTCCTGCTTTGTAGGATCACCTCTCAAAATCTGTTTGCATTTACATCCTTATCTCAGACTACTTTAGGGGATGCACTATGTATGACACAACCAAGTAGGTTTATGAGATAACACAAAGAAAGGACTTTTCTACCTAATAATTGCAATTAGTATATTTGCCAGGAGATCATTTTATACAGAGCTTTGGCAGATTACCTTTCCTGAGGTAATCTTTTCTGAAATGCCCTTTAATAAAGAGAGAAAATGGATTGCATGCCTGCTATTCACCCTTTCCTTTCCAGTAAATATGCAACCTTTCAGAAGCACTGAGCCAGGTATCTCCTATCTTCTAGAATTGCTAAATAGTCCTGTAAATAATTTACCACTATTCCTCTTGCCTTATATTTTTAGGCTTCACTAGATTCCTGGCTCTGTCACTTATTAGCCATGAGACGTCAAACAAGTTGCTTAATGTCTCTTCTCTGAGCTTCTCATTACATTGGTAAAATGAATATTCTTAATTCAAGGAGTTATAAGGGGTCAATAACATTGGTGAAATTACATATAGGTTCTGGCACATCATAGGAATTTAAATGTTGCTCTCATTTCCTTTCCCATCCTTTTGTAAACAGTTTTTCCTTGGTATCTCATGATAAGACTTCCAACAACTATCTCTGGCTTTATTCTGCAATTCCACTCTTTCCTCCTCTTACAGCAATTCAGATGTTCTGTTACATGATATTTATAATGAGCAGAGGGTGCGTGGAGGGATGTAGTTAACGATGATATTGGAATGAGGATAAAGAACAGATTTTGGAGGCCCTTGGATAATAAGGTAACAAATTTAGACTTTATTCATAGACTGTAGGATATCAAAGAAGAATATAAGCCAAGGGGTGACATTCAGTCTGTAGCTGGCAGCCCTATGAAGAATGGACTGAGAGATAAAATATTGGAGTGCAGAGACCAAAAAGAAAGGCTATTTCCAGCAACAAATGACCTGAACTACCTAGTAGCTGTAGGAAACCAAAGGAAGAAACACAAAACCAACTAGGAAAGTGACTTTGACAGTTTGACAGCTGATTGGGTTGGTGGAATCGAGATGTTCAGGACAAGAAGCAGTCAGTGATCCTTGACAGTCCTCACTAATAACTGAGAAAATTAAGTATATGAGACTTACAGTGAGATGGTGACTTGACCAGGAAGAACATGGAAATGAGTAAAATAAGATTACTCTCTGAGCTTTTAATTGTAAGGTAAATAGTTCTTCAATCAGAGCTTTTTTACATATCTAAAGGAAGAATATGTCAATAGAAAGAAGAGTTTGAGTTGGTCAATAGATGAACATAAAAAAAAAAGCAAGTGAGGCAAGCATGAGTTATGGCCATTCAAACAATGTAGGTAGCAGTTTTAGCTATCAGATATAAAATACCTTTGTACCCAGGAGCAGAGATCATCCTACTATGGTTATTTTTTAAGGGCCCACCAGTCCCAAAAGAACTAAAGCATATGGTTAAGAATGCTTTCCACACTGAAATCAATTAGATTTGAGTTCAAATATGGACTCTGATAGATATTTAACTTTGCTAAATCCCCTAACCTTAGTAAGCTTTACTTTACTTGTTTGTAAAATGGTGTTGATAATAATAGTAAATATCCTGTATGGTTTATGGGAGGATTACATGAGATAATGCATATAGATTGCTTAGTACATTGCTGCCTTATAGAAAATGTTCAATAAATAAGATAAAATAGTATTGGTCCTTTGGAAAGCAGCAGATTGACACCATAAGTCACATGTTCGGATCGTATGCTAAGCAAACAGCCTTTTGCCCCTTGATAGATTTTTTTTTTTCTTTACATGAATTACCACATTTCAACAGATTATACTCTAGTCTTGTTAGCTTGGTGATCATCCTTTCAGGAGTCTTTGCATGGGATTATGTTCAGAAGGCACAAATTAGTGATCTTATGGAAGACTGGATCCCAAATGGAATCTAGAATGAAGCAGGAAGAAGTTCTAAAAGAGTGAGAAAGGGAGAGCTGTGAAAAGATAGGTGGTTTTCCATCAGATAACCAAATATTGCATTGCAGTTGTTTGGCAGTGGTTCTGATCTTAGCATAAATCCTATGAAGACAGAAATCAGGACACTCAATGCTGTGTTACCTGTTCTAGCATAGGATCTGATAAATAGTGGTCACTCAACATACACTGAATGAATGAAAGAGCATTTGTACAGTTGCACAACAGAAATGACATTGGACTTTAAATTCAAAGAAACAATTTTAACACCTACCTCTTCTTCTTACTAGCTGTATAGCCGTGGACTATGTGCTTACCTAATTTCTGGACTCTAGCTATACCATCTACAAAATGGAGAATAAATCTACTACCTACACTGATAAGATTGTTGTTATTTAGTAAGATATTGTGGATCAAAAATGTTAGAAACAACTACAAGAATAGTTATATTTTCCTCCCACAGTAGACCGTGATTTCTACACCTTAGCCCTACTATATCCCCAGTACCTTCTCTTTTAGCTTTCTTGGCTGCTCAAGCAAATGCTATGAAATGGTTCACATTAAACAATGAGAATTTATTCACTCACAGTTGTCGAGGTTAGGAAAAAGTCTGAATCAAGTTATCATCAAGGCAATACTTTCGCCCTGAAAACTATGACATTCTGGGGCTGGCTGCTGGCAATCCTTGGTTCTTAGCTTGTCACATGGCAAGGCACATGGCAGTTGTCTCCTGGTTTCTCCCTTCTCTTCTGCAGTCCCTTGATGTTCAGCTTCTGGCTGCTTCCTCTGGCTTTCTCACTCTGTCTGAATTTCATTCCAGTGTAAAGGACTTCAGTAATAGGATTAAGACCCATCTTGATTGGTCTGGGTCACACTTAACTGAAGTAACCTCATCAAAATGTCCTACTTACAATGCGTTCACACCCACAGGAATGGGTTAGGTTTAAGACATGTTTTTCTGGGGCACATCCCTCCAAACCACCACACCTTATTTGTGCTGCTAAGGCATTGACTAAATGTTAATTGAGTGAATGAATGACTCAGGAGTGATATTTAAGTAGGAACCCTTGAAGCCAAGCAGTTCTAGTGATGTTCATGTAAGTTGCTGAAGTAGAATAAAGGTATTGGTTGCATAATGGAAAAGACATAGGTTTAGATTAAGTCTCTCTGGTGGATATTTAAAGTCACCCAGAATGACAACAGAAGAAGAATATTGTGATTTAAGTGCCAATAGTTGCTCAAGAATATGAGGAAATGTTCTAAAGATCAATAGATGATAATTGGGAAGATTATTATATTAGGTATTTAGGGAAGAATAGTTATTAATGTTTGAAAGTTTGAAAAACATTAGCATCAACATGGAATAACAATCAAAGAAATTCAAGTGCATAAAGACCATTTTCTCTTTCCCCATCCCAGCTCCACTCTTTCCCCCCATCCCCACATTCCATATGCTGTTCATACAATAAGCCTTATTAAATTTTTTTTGAGGGGGTGCATGAAGGCAAGTATTCTACCACAGAACTACCATGTACCCTTCATTAAATTTTTAAAAAGAGATTTTGCAGATTATGTTCTCTGATCATAATGGGATTAAATTAAAAACTCAATAGCAATATAATGTATAGAAAAAACATAATTTTGTAAATTAAGTAGTATACTCTAAGTAACCCAGTATGCAAAATACATATATACAAAACATTCACAATATACAAAAAAAAATCCTAAGGGAAATTGTGATAATTTCAACATATCAAAATAGGTGATATGTCACTAACATAATGCTTATAGAGGAATTTATAGTTTTAAATGCCAAAGAGAGAATTAAGATAAAATCAAGAATCAATAAAATAGAAAACCAAGAATGGAGGGATTTAACAAAAACGAAATGTTGTTCTTTGAAAAGATAAAATTGATAAACATAGCAGGATTAATTAGTAATAAAATAGTGAAGGCACAAATTACCAATATTAGGAATGAGAGAGGGGGATACAACTACAAATCTTACTGATATTAAAAAGATAATAAAGGGACTTTTTTATTGATGATATGTTGATGATAATATATTGGATATACTGAGTTAAAGAAAATATTTTAATAAATTTTTTTAAAAGATAAAAGGAATAATATGGATAACCTTATGGTAATAAATTGACAACTGCAGATGATATGGACAAATTCTTTGAAAAACACAACTTACCAATTCTGAAATTAGAAATATTAGAAATCTAAACAGCCCTATTATTTTAGTCTGCCAAAGCTGCCACGATGCAACACACCAGAGATGGATCGGTTTCAATAAAAGGGGATTTATTTAGTTAAAAGTTTATAGTTCTTCAGAGGAAAGGCAACTAACTTTCATCTGAGGTTCTCTGTTACATGACAAGGCATACAGCGACTTTTCTGACCTTCTCTTCTGGCTTCTGGGTTCCAGTGGCCTTCCCTGAGGCGATTCTTTCTGCATCTCCAAAGGTCTGGGCTAAGCTGTCAGTGCTGAGATGAGGTATGCTGAGTTCTGTGGGCTCTCTTCTGCCTCTCTCTTTTAAGCTTCCAGCTAGTTAAATTAAACATCACTCTTTGTAGAAGGCACTCCCCTTAGTCAACTGCAGATGTAATCAGTCATAGATGAGTTTCACATGCTAATTTAAGTCCACGGCAGCAAAATGAGGCACAATCTCCTGGCCAAGTTGACACCTGAACCTAACTACCACACCTATCTATAGTCTATTAAAGAAATTTAATATGTAATTAAAAACCTTCCCACAAAAAACTCCAGACTTAGTTTTATGTAGTTAGTATAAATAGTTTTTAGATAGTTCAATGAGTCTTTAAAGAAGACCTAATACCATTTTTAACAAACTCCGACAAAACAGAAAGTAGAAACACTTCCCACACCATTTTATGGGATTAGCATAATTCTATTATCAAACCTGATGTATGTTTTATGTACAATTAAAGACCAGTGTTCCTCACGAACATAGATCCATAGCTCCTCAATAAATATTAACAAATTACAATTGAAATTTCCCAAAGAATGCAAGGTTGGTTTCACATTCAAAAATCAATCAGTATAATTCAACATATTGACATCATAAAGGAAATAACAAGGGATCATCCCAATCAATACAGAAAAAGCATCTGACAAAATTCCATACTCATTCATGATGAAACTCTCAAAATACTAGGAATAGAAGAGAACATCCTCGATCTGATTAAAGAGTCTCTACAAAAGTCCTATATCTAGCATCAGAGTTAATTGGGGAATAGTGAACACTTTCCTCCTATGATCAATAACAAGGCAAGGCTCTCTATGCTCAACCTATCTATTCACATCTATTCAATATGTACTGGAAATTGTAGTCAGTGCAGTAATGTGATAAGAAAGAAATAAAAGACATAAACACCAGAAAAAGCAGAAACAAAAAAGTCTATGATCACTGAGGATATGATCATTTATGAAGAATATCCCCCAGGAATCCACAAAACAACTATTAGAACTCATGAATGAATTAAGCAAGGTCATAGGAAATCAGGTCAATTTTCAAAAGTCAGTTGTATTACTATAGTACTGGTAGTAAACAACTGGAAAATGAAATTTTTTTAATTCTTCTCAATAATGCCCAAAACAAAATACTTAGGAATGAATTTAACAAGACTTTCAACTCTTCTAAAATGAAAATTATAAAACATTGTGAGATAAATTAGAGGCCTAAATAAATGGAAGGATGTATTATGTTAGTGGGTTGAAAGACTCAATATTCTCCTCAAGTGATCTATATAATCAACACAATCAAATTAAACTCTCAACATTTTTTTTGTAGATAATAAGCTCATTCTAAAATCCATTTGGAAAAGCAAAGGCCAAACAAAGCTTGAACAAAAATAACATTGAAAGAGTTGCTTTACCTGGTTTCAAGACTTACTGGAAAGCCACAGTAATCAGAGCACTGTGATACTAGGGTAAGAATGAACAAATGGACCAATGGAACAAATGGGTCAAGAGACAGTCTGGAAATAGACCCACATATACATGGTCATTTGATTTTCAACAAAAGTACCAAGAAATTTCAATGAGGAAGGAAACATTTTTAACCAATGGTGCTGGAATAAATACATAGAACATAATTTGAAATAGATGATAAACTAAATGTAAAAGCAAATTACAAAGATCTAGAATAAAAAATAGAAAGCATTCTTACAACTTTGGGTTAGATAAAGATTTCTTAGGTCACAGAAAGCACTAAACATATAAAAAATTATAATCTGGACTTCTTACAAATTAAAAATGTGTGCTAATCAAAAGACATCATTAAACAATAGGCAAATCTGGATAAAGGGTATAAGTCTTCTGTGTAATATTTGTGAAACTTTTCTCCAAGTTAGAAATTATTTCCAAATAAAATGTTATTTAAAAATGATACCGTTAAGAAAATATTCACATTATATATGTCTGACAAAGGACATATCCTATAAAGAGCACTCAGCAATTCAGTAATTTAAAAAACAACCAAATAAGAAATTGAGTAAAAAGACTTAACAGATACTTCATAGAAGATATACCAGTGTATTAGTTAGGGTTCTCTAGAGAAACAGAATCAACAGGAACACTTGCAAATATAAAATTTTTTAAAGTCTCTCACGTGACCGCAGGAACGCAGAGTCCAAAATCTGCAGGGCAAGCTGTGAAGCTGATGACTCCGATGGAAGGTCTGGATGAACTCCACAGGAGAGGCTCACCAGCCGAAGCAGGAATAGAGCCTGTCTCTTCTGAATCCTCCTTCAAAGGCTTCCAATGATTAGATTAAGCATCACTTATTGCAGAAGACACTCCCCTTTGGCTGATTACAAATGGAATCAGCTGTGGATGAGCTGATGTGATCATGATCTAATTCTATGAAATGTCCTCATTGCAACAGACAGGCTAGCACTTGCCCAACCAGACAAATAGGTACCATAACTTGGCCAAGTTGACACATGAACCTGACCATGACAACCAGTAAGCACATATAAAGGTGCTCTATATTATTAATCATAAAGGAAGTGCAAATAAAATCATAGTGATATCCATTTCACACCCACCTGGAATTGGCTAAAGTTAGAAAGAGCAATAGCGCCAAATGTTGGTGAAGATGTGCAACCACTGAAACTCTCATGCATTGCTGGTAGATGTGTAGAATGGTTCAACCACTTTGAAGAACTGTTTCTATAAAGTTATATCTGCCCCAGTAACCTAGGAATCCCATTCCTAATTATTTGCCAAGAGAATGAAAACATATGTCTACAACACTCTACAAGAATGTTCATAGTGGTTTTATTAATAAGAACAAAAAAAATGGAAACAACCCAAATGTCTATCAACAGGAGAATGGATAAGCTGTGGCATAGTTCTAAAAAAAAAAAAAAGAGGAAGTACTGATACATGGTATAACATGGGTGAATCTCAAAAACATTATGTTTGGTGAAAAAGCAAGTCACAAAAGAATGTATTATATACCATTCCATTTATAAGAAGTTCGGGAACAGGTAAAACTGCAGGGCCTCCTCTGAAATCATCTCACCTGATTTCTACTGTACCTATTCTTAACATTATTCAATGAAATTTTTTTCCACAGCGAGATATGAATAATGAAATTAGAAAAGTGGGAACGGGGAAGCAAAAAAGAGCTATAGAAAAGGCATTGTTGATTTTTAAAATAGTTTGTTCACTGTAAACATTGGCAATAGTGTATTTGAATGAAATGTCTCCTTGGGAGATTGCTAACTGTAAAAAAATTAGCAGTATAATATATCTAAACAAAATTGCTAAATAGAAGGAAATCATATTTTCAGATGAAAAGACAGTCAATTCTAGCATATCAATTCTAACATATAACAGCCTAAGAAAAATTTGGATATTTTTTAACCTGTTGTGTACCCCTAAGACCTAAGAAAGCCAAACATAAAAATGAGCCTCTTGGGAGACCCGGGTTCGATTCCCGGACCATGCACCCCCCCAAAAAAAATGAGCTTCTTAACAATTTGAAGCAAATTTAATCTCTGTTATCATGGTTGTGGTCTGAATCTATTAAAAATGTTCAAATTCAACGTCCTTGGTATTACTGAGGGTTGATCTGAATGATGAATAACAAACTTGTTATAATTCTGGTTCAAAGATATGTGCTTCAGAAGTAAAGCAGACAGTCAGTGTTTTTGTGCCTGTCTCTAAACAAAGAGCCTATATAAGATGACAAGTGCATCTTTAGGGAAAGAAACCCACAATGTTTTCCTATTTAGTAGGTGACGGTAGGTCTCAAAATAGCACAAGCTTAAGGGTCAGTAACAAGCATGGTTAGTAAAGGCCAGCAGTTTCTCAGTTCATAGAAATAGGCCAGAGGACTGTATAGAGTACTGAAATAAATTAGCATTACAAGTGAATTTATATGTTCAGGCTTGTGAGCACTTTGAATTTAAAGAAGAAATTGTACTAATTCTTAAAAGAAAAGACAATTCCTGTGTTATGTGTTTGATCTCCCTGTTGGAATGGGTCTATATGGTAAATTATATCATTTTGATGATTACCCAAAGAAGTGGTTATTAAATTAATGGAAATCTTTCTCTCTTTCCTCCTCTCTCTTTTTTCAGAATTACTGATTTAGGGAATATCAAAAGAAGATTGTATTTATCAACTGTCCATAAAGAATTGTCTTCAACCCCTCTTCATGCAAAAATCCCACTCTTCATGATCAAGCGCAAAATTGTAAGTGTCACTTGAATGTTGCTTAAAATTTTGCATATATCTCATCAAATATTAATTATGGGCCTACTCTGTGGAAAAGTCATACTTTATTATAAAGTATAATATATTATACTTTATAAAGTATAATAAAGTCATACTTTATTATAAAGTATGACAGTGGTACAAAAATTAATAAAATTCATTTTCTTCTTTTCCCCCTCTTGAAAGAGCTTAAACTCTACTAGGTAGGATAATATAATTATTATACTGAGACTGGATAGGGATCACAGTGAAAATAGAAAATGCTATTGGAGCATTCCAAGTAGAAGGAACAGCATGAGCAAAAAAAAAGGAGAGTGGAAAGAGAATGATTAGCCATTGTTACCAGATAAAAAGACAGCCTTAACAACCTAACGTAGGTTGGAAGATTTTATGCCTGTTGTGTAAGCTCCGAGGCTTAAAGGAGCATAGGATATGAATAGGGGAGTGGTACGTCTCAGCCTGAGAAGTTTGGACATGATTTGACTGACCAGTCTTTCTCAGATTTTAGTCACTTTAATACTACTCTTATGACCTTACCATGTTTGTGTACTTAAACTACTATATACTTACTACCTTGCTTTAAACTCACTTTTTTTGGCTAAGTAAATTTCTTTTAAAAGAAAACTTTATATTATTCCTATAGATGAAAAACCAATATAATTTTCCAAAAATAAAATGTAACTCTAAAAATAAACGTACTAAAAACAAAGTGATATTTTAAAAGTCTAGCTAAGTACTGTTTCCTTTTAAAGCTCTGTCCTGAAGTCTGCTCCTTGTTAAAAAGTAGTTTATCAGGGGTTAAAAAGATATTCACGGTGTCTTATGGTTAGACTCTCTCCCTAGCATAGTTAGAATGATAGAAAGATAACTGATAAAGGGGATTTCTTATTCTGTAATCCAGAGCCATTTATGCCACTCCCATGTACCATGTAAAATCATTTCACAAATAATGCACCTTCCACTCTTTGGACACACTATGGTTAAGAAATGGAAGCCATTAAAGCTTTTGGATCCAAGAAGGAAAACTGTCAGTTCTGTGCTTGAGGAAGATTAATCTAGTAGAGATATTTAGAATGATTTAGAGGGGATAGAAAGTAGAGGTGAGGAGACCATTTGCAATAATCCATATTAGGGTTAATGAGAACTAAGGTGGAAGTTATAGTAGAATGGATGTGAAGCAACATCAGAAGCTTACATCAAATGGGTTAAAACAAGTACACAGACCTTTTCCATGCAATGTGGTCCATGCTATGAGAGCAGGAATCACAGTGAACTGTGGTACATAAGGGCAGTGATCATGGAAGGTCTTCTGAAGGAGGGAATGCTTGAGCTTGGTTTTTAATGTAAATAGCAGTTAACCAGTTTAAGAAATGGGGAATGTGTTCCTAGAACAGAAACAGCAGTATTAAGAAGTATGTGCATGGAGTGTGCAGAGAAGTCCAGTAATCCAGTGTTGTTAAAAGTGAGATCACAATGGTAGGGAAATAATGGAGCTAGAGATGTAAACAGGCAGCATTCTGAAGGGCCTTGTAGTTCTAGCCAAGGAACCTGGACTTTATCCATTGGTAATAGGGAGCCATTGAAGGGCTTCAACAAGGGGGTGATATGCTCAGATTTGTATTTTAAAAGAACACCACTTTGGACGATGAATGAGAAGGCTGATTGCAAACCAGCTGGAACAGTTAGAAAGCCACTGCAGCAGTCAACAGAAAGTGAACTCCAGAAAGCAGGGCTTTCCTTTTTTTTTGTCACTATTATACCCTGGTTCTTATATACTTGATTCCTTCCAAGCCTTCAATAAATATGTGTGACATGGGAGGGAGGGAGTTCACATGAGTGATGAGATCCTAAAGTTGGAAAATAGAAATTAGTATGAAGAAGAAAGCATAGAGTTGAAAATAAATTAAAAGTTTTAACTGGCAAGAATTAAAAATTAATTGGATATTAAATGAAGAAAAAGGAAATGTCAAAGATGACTCTCAGGTTTGTAGTTTGAATGGCTGATGATGCAACCGATATATAGAGAGAATCCAGGAGGAAGACCATGTTTAGAAAGGGAAGATGGAAATGTACAGGGTTTGTGAGATTTTCATGTTGAGATTTTTGGAGGTTCATGTATATTGAACTCTTAGAGATAGGTCTGGCCTACAAATTTGGGCTTCCTCACATAGAGGTAGCAGATAAAGTCATGAGAATGGATGAAACTTGCCTGAAGCAAGATTTTGCCTGAACAGCAAAACCAAAGGCTAGAGGAATATAAGGGCCCACTCATTAGGGAAAGGAAGACAAATCCAAGAAGGAGACAGTGTCATCACAAGAAAATGATGTGAAGGAGAATATAGTACCCTGGAAGGCAAGGGAGAACTTCAAAATTGTAAAGTGTTGTTGAAATATGCGAGTCAGGAGACGAGAATAGATTTTGTTGAGGTGGAGGCAGGGCAGTGGCTAAGAAGAGGGTGGGGAGTGGACACAATCTCTGCTGACCGTTTCTTTCAGTGGGCAGTTCCCTGGGCTTATGATCTGAGTAGATATAAGTGAAGGAGAAGATTTTTAAAAAAACAAAAAACTTTGAGGTTTTGATTTTGGGGAAATTGGAAATTGGCAGTCCAATAACAAATAGGAGCTGGGTTATGAGAGAAATTGATGGTATCCATTTGGAGTAGAATTTTTTAAAAATCCATTTAGAACAAAACATTCATAAATGCGTAAAGAACGGATTCAAATAATCCAGTTATCAAAGTTAAATCATTTTAGACATTAAGAAAAATGCCCTGAAGGGTGGGCCACGGTGGCTCAGCACGTAAGAACGCTTGCCTGCTGTGCCCGAGGACCCAGGTTCGATTCCTGGTGCCTGCCCATGTAAAAAAAAAAAAAGAAAAAAGAAAAATGCCCTGGAAATAAAATTGTATTCATCCTCTTGTGCTTAGATATTGATTTCCTTATTCATCTAAGATTGTTTAGAATTCAGTGTCAGGGTTATGGTTTCCAGAGTTAAATCACATGTGAGCTCAATACACAATACTGTGTATAGTTATTGAATCAAATTTGTAATTACCTTCCTTTTGTGAGTTTAGTCACACTTATTAGTTAACTAACTGAAATTTCTGGGTATTTTATTAAAATCTAAATTGATCATTCTATACATGGCTAAAATCAACATACAAACAGTATACCCTACATTGAGTGACATTCATGAGATAACTGTATTTGTCATTCTATTACAAGTAAAACCCAAAAAGATTTTGCTGAGGTCGAAAGTGAACTTAAAAGTCTTTCATATTTGGTAAGTGAGCCTTTTTTGATGAGTATGTGCTAGCAGTGCCAGATAGCTAATGACATAAGAAATGCACCATTTAAAATGTAAAGAAAATTGCTGTAATTGGTGCTGTTTTCTAACCTTTTACAACTCATCCATCTGCCTCATCTTCCTGCCCCACTCAGGTAGCTTGCCAGATAATTTTAAAGAAAGGAGATGGAGATAAGAAATTGCATGTACTTGTTTAAAAAAAACTAATATGAAGAAATAAAATTGGGGGGTGTGGCCAAGATGGCGGCTTAGCAATGTGTGCATTTTAGTTCGTCCTCCAGAACAACTACTAAATAACCAGAAACAGTACAGAACAGCTCCCGGAGCCATGTCAGTAACCAGACACACAGCGGACCCCAGTCTGGACCAGCTGGACCAGCTGTGAGCCTCCCCAGAACCATGAGTTCCCCAAGCCGCAGCGGCCGGCGCCCCTCACCCACAGTCTGCTTCCCAGAAGGGAAAAGAAACAGACTTTACCAGCAACAGGGGCTGAGCCCGACCAAATGCCAATTGTGGAATTAATTAACAAATTCTGACTACTAAAAATAGGCCCCCAGCTCAGGTGAACCTGGTCAAAGCAGAGGTCGTTCATTGGGCTAACAGAAAAAGAGGAAATGGGAGAAACGGAGGTTTTTGTGGCTGTATTTCTATGGAGGCTTGCTTGCCTGTGGATTCAGCGGCAGGAGTTCTCGGGCTGCAGTTGCCCCAGGCATAGGCAGAAACGGGCTGCATTCAGAGCTTGTTCCCCCCTATGCCTTCCCCAGGGGAGGGGTGAAGCCCAACTCAGGTGGAATCCCTCCCTCAAGGAATTCAGACACCAGGGCTTGGCAATTTGAAGCCATTAAAACCAGCGTACAACCTCTCCTCTGTCTCCACCATGCCCCCAGCAGGTAGAGTCTGCCAAAGCTAAAGGTGCCGCATCATTTTATACTGGTGGGACCTGCAGACAGACAAGCGCCACATGCTAGGCAGGATAAGAAAAACAGAGCCCAGAGACTTCACAGGGAAGTCTTTTAACCTGCTGGGTCTCACCCTCAGGGTAAACTGATGGAGGTGACTCCTTCCCCCTGATAGGAGGCCAGTTTAGTCCGGGAAAACCCGGCTGGAATCTATAATACCTACGTAGACCCTCCTAAGGGTGGGGGTGGAAAAGGCACCATACAAGCAGGGCAAGAAACAAGAAAACAAGAACCAAAACATTATCCTCTGTTAAACAAAACCTAAGCTAGAGGTCCAGAAAAAGCTGAACTGAATGTCAAAGAACAGATAGACCACAAATCCATCTAGCAAGAAAACCCTAGGTAAGAGAAGTGAAAGCAATCTCCAGAATAAACTGATTAAGGTAATTAAATGTCTAGATGCCAGCAAAAAATAACAAATCACACCAGGAAAATTGAAGATATGGCCCAGTCAAAGGAACAAACCAATAGTTCAAATGAGATACAAGAGCTGAAACAATTAATTCAGAATATACAAACAGACATGGAAAACCTCATCAAAAACCAAATCAATGAATTGAGGAGGATATGAAGAAGGCAAGGAATGAACAAAAAGAAGAAATGGAAAGTCTGAAAAAACAAGTCACAGAACTTATGGGAATGAAAGGCACAGTAGAAGAGATGAAAAAAACAATGGAAACCTACAATGGTAGATTTCTAGAGACAGAGGATAGAATTAGTGAACTGGAGGACAGAACATGTGAAATTCGACAAGAAATAGAAACTATAGGGAAAAAAATGGAAAAATATGAGCAGGGACTCAGGGAATTGAATGATAATATGAAGCGCACGAACATATGTGTTGTGGGTGTCCCGGAAGGAGAAGAGAAGGGAAAAGGAGGAGAAAAACTAATGGAAGAAATAATCACTAAAAATTTCCCAACTCTTATGAAAGACCTAAAATTACAGATCCAAGAAGTGCAGCATACCCCAAAGAGAATAGATCCAAATAGACATTCTCCAAAACACTTACTAATCAGAATGTCAGAGGTCAAATAGAAAGAGAAGATCTTGAAAGCAGCAAGAGAAAAGCAATCCATCACATACAAGGGAAACCGAAAGATTTCTCAGCAGAAACAGAGGCGAGAAGACAGTGGGATGATATATTTAAATTACTAAAAGAGAAAAACTGCCAACCAAGAATCCTATACCCAGCAAAATTGTCCTTCAAAAATGAAGGAGAAATTAAAACATTTTCAGACAAAAAATCACTGAGAGAATTTGTGACCAAGAGACCAGTTCTGCAAGAAATACTAAAGGGAGCACTAGAGACAGATATGAAAACACAAAAGAAAGAGGTGTGGAGAAGAGTGTAGAAAGAAGGAAAATTAGATATGACATATAACATCCAAAAAGCAAAATGGTAGAAGAAAGTACTACCCGTACAGTAATAACACTAAATGTTAATGGATTGAACACCCCAATCAAAAGACATAGACTGGCAGAATGGATTAAAAAACAGTATCCTTCTATATGCTGTCTACAGGAAACACATCTTAGACCCAAAGATAAACATAGGTTGAAAGTGAAAGGTTGGGAAAAAGATATTTCATGCAAATAACAACCAGAAAAGAGCAGGAGTAGCTATACTAATATCCAACAAATTAGATGTCAAATGTAAAACAGTTAAAAGAGACAAAGAAGGATACTATGTGCTAATAAAAGGAACAAATCAGCATGAAGACATAACAATCATATATATTAATGCACCGAACCAGAATGCTCCAAAATACTTGAGGCAAATGCTGCAAACACTGAAAATGGAAATAGACACATCTACCATAATAGTTGGAGACTTCAATTCCCCACTCTCATCAATGGACAGAACATCTAGACAGAGGATCAATAAAGAAACAGAGAATTTGAATATTACAATAAATGAGCTAGACTTAACAGACATTTATAGGACATTACACCCCACAACAGCAGGATACACCTTTTTCTCAAGTGCTCATGGATCA